>JAOEHQ010016292.1:0-15292 GCA_025447715.1 Asclepias incarnata
TAATTTATCGATGTACGGTTTTTGAGATAAAAGATTTTGAATGAATTAGATGAAACTAGTGATTTATGGAAGAGAGAAAAAAAAGGGGAATGTGTGGCTGAGAATTATCCTTTAATTTTCATCTTAATTATAGTTTGTAGATAAACATTTACCATAAACTTATACCTTTCTTTTCTTCCATCGATCTAAAAATTGAAATTAAAAGCCCTGAGTTGATTAAAACCCAAAATCCCAAGTACAGCAAGGAACAAAACCCAAAAACAATAACTGTTTGCATCATTTTCACTAAAAATATAAGGTTTTTTTTTTTTTTTTTTCATCACGGACATTTTCCTAAACAATTGGTGTGCAATACAAAATACAAACACATTATATCAAAAGGTTATCAAAAAAACTTGGATTAAAAAAAACAACAAAGACATAAAAAGGAAAAATTGCCTGCAATTTTGGACCAAAATTAGGGACCAAAATTGTAATTAACTTTTTAAGAAAATACAAATGGTAGGTTCAATCGTACAGCATAAAATTTAAGATACAAGAAGCAAAAAAAAAAAAAAGATGAATACACATTTTAAGCATTGTATGTGTCATATCTAGGACCAATAAAATGGTTCAATCGTACAGCATATTATTGTAGATTTCTTAAATTAGGATCCTAAATGGAATAAACTTATAACGTTTAGTTGGTAGGGTGCTAAAGAGGGTTTGACCTCGTCTAACTAACACAACTTTTAATGTAAAGTTTGAGCGAAAGGTTAAATTAACATGACTCTTTTCATTCTGCTCCTCCCAATCAAGCAACCGGCTCTCTTTAATTTTAAATTCTAGCCGTGACTTTCGTGATAATATATGTTTTTTCACTTTTTTTTTCCCATGATTTTATTCTAAAACTTTGTTGATTTAAAAGAAATACATTCCAACTTGCTGTCATATATTAGGAAATTAAAGGGATTAGGATAGATGTAAGGGGCTTAGGGAAAAACGGTAATGAGAAGTAACCACTCTATAATTATCCAGTGTGGAGCTTGAAGAATGAAACCAAATCAAACTCTAACTTTCTATTCAAAATACAGATAGACCTAGAGGTGGCAATTTCGACTCGTTTACTTGTTAATGGATTGGTAAACTGCTTGAAATGGTCAAACAAAATGCTGCTAGAAATGGAACAGAGCAATGGTGTTAAGGGTTGCCTAAAGTTTATTTGTCATGCTTACAACTTCCTACATTAATTTTTTAATTCAAGGATATAGATTATCGTTAGCATTTTAATTTAAACTAGCATATTAAATTATTAATGATTTGTGTATAATCACACTCAAACGGTTCCACTACAGCTTCAACTTACTTTTGAGTGTATTAGATAAAAACAAAAAGCATACTTAATGAATCTCTTCACGTACATTAAAACCAACATTTCCAGCTAGTGTTTTTTCTCGCCGTTAAATTAGTAGCCCCGGCCCCCGGGAGCGTGGTAGTATTCAATGGCGGAACCAAGATTTTGTTGGGTTTTTGTCAACTTAAAAGGGTTTTATTAATGGGAAAATGTTATATACGGTTAACATGACGATGCAGCCACTCACATTAATTTGAACACGTGATAAAAGCCCCCTCTGATTTTAATGTTTGTGAGGGCAACATGACGCTCAACTGTGCAGTTGGCTGTATATATGTTAAGCCCAATAATTACGAAAATTAATCAATTATTAACTAATTAAATGCGAAAGCGTGTTGCAAAAGAATTATAACAAATTATTTCCCATCAAAATCTATCATGCTTTTAGGCCTCTCCCTATCATGACGCCGTCATTCCCTCGTCTTGACTGCCACATCAGTTTTCTCTCTCCAAGACACACCAAAAAATAACTACTCCCTATCATACCCTCATCTTCACCTCATCTTCAATTAAAAAATTATAAACCCACACACATATACACTCTCTCTCCTCATCCCCAACTAAAAAAAATAAAAACTAACACACACATTTTCCCTCTCCGACCCCACACAACCTCATCCTCACCCGGCTAAATTTGGAAACCACATGACGACGACGATCTTCAATGAGGCCGTCCCTATCATGTCAAGGTCGTCATGGATGATGAAGGGGTCATGAAAAGTTGATAGGGACCGGCCTTAATATAGTGATTAAGCTAAATAATCAAACAAGTTGTAAAAGAAATCTACGTATTATCGGCTGTAAAAGAGAAGCTTGATTTTACACATGTTGAGTGTTAGGATCAGGTTTCGCTAAGTCGCTGCTGTTTGTCATCAGCGACTCTCAGTGAGTAAAAGTCAACATTAAGTATGTTGGCCATCTAAAGAATATTCCCATTTTGTAAGTAAAAAAGAAGCGATAAAGGAGAAAGAAACCGTGCAACAAAACAATCACATGTTTGACTTCAACAAGAAGACAAATTGATTACGTAACCGAACATGTCCATTTGAGGAATGAACAGTTTGTGTACTTCACTAATGAAATGTTGACAACACCATCTTATAGTCTTATACATCAACATCCAAAATTTTAAGAGCATTAATAACACATAAAATCTGCCCGTTCCAAAAAAAAAATAACACATAAAATCTCAGGAATTTTATAACTTGTCAAATCAACATTTTAATATTCTTACAACTATATACTATTTTTTTTTTTTTAGGATAAAAATCAAGTTATGTTTTATGAGTATACAAAATACGTAAGGTCTTTATTGTGAGTCCGGTTTAATATTTTATTAGTTTTCAATATCTTACAAAATTATAACTTAATAGGTCAAGTTGTTTTTGAACTTTGAAAGAATCCCGTCTCTTTTTTAGTGAAAAGCATTGGACCCAGACCCATCAAAGCAAAACTCATACTATAGTCTAGACTCTTGAGGGCATGACCCGCTCCATCATTTTATTGCCAAGTAATCTATTTGTAAGTAAAGGTTAAGCCATGCACTGCCAAGTCATTTTTTCCCCCTCCCTATACAACTCTTTGTTAATCCATTAGTCCATTACTGATGCTAGGTCCAAGTCTAGATCAAAAGCCTGTGGTTTATATTTGTTAAGTCCATGTCCATTTTGGTGCAGTCCAAGTCCATGATATGTATTAGTCCAACACTTGGATTAGTCCAAGATACAACTGTTTTGGGCAAAAATTACTCAAAATAATCAACCAAGAAAACTCGAGAAAATTAAGTGACCAATACTTTCGTTCGTGAGGTTAGGTGCTAATTGCTTTCAAGATATTGAAATACTTTCAGTATGAAATCAATATAAAAGACTAAATAACGTTTCGAAAGACAATGTAGTTGCAAATAAAGTATTGAAATCAAGATTTGTATAAAGCAATTTAAGATGTACGTTTGTAAATCAAGATATTAAGCTTGAAAAGTAAAGATCAAGTAAAACAATGACACGACGATTTGTTGACGAGGAAAAGCCCTTGATCCTTTGCAGGTTCACCGGCATAAAAACCCTGGGAGGAAACAATCGTTCCTGCCTTAATTTTATTAATGAAATTAAAGATATTACAAGCTAAAGAGCACTTTTGATCGAGAGCTAAGTGTAAAACTATGACAAAAAGCTATAGAAATGATAGATGAGAAGAGAGTAGTGAGTGAGTGTGTTGTAGAAACAGTTAGAATGTGTCCCTATGCTCGATCAATAAGTTTCATATTTATAGTCTAAAGCTAACTGTCATTCCCGTTGTAATCCCGATTCTGATGGGATCTTCTGCACGTTACTATTGACTTGGTTCAATGGACGTTGAGGCCTTAGACTTCGGCATTGACTTATTCTTTCTTGGAGCTAAAGTCCTTCACAAGTCCCTTTATTAGGATAGACTTAGTCTTCAAAGTTTATTCATCTTTTCAGCATGTGTTGAATAACGTCTTCACGAGCCTTTTATTATCTGAATAATGTTTATAAGTAGAAGTATCTTGACTCTCCTTTCAAGATCCTACAATAATTATCTTAAAGAGAAATAGTTAAAGATATTAGTCCACATATATATCAGTAAGCTAATATCTTGAAGGATAATCCCACGGAATATCTTCTAAGAGAAGATCCTAGTATATAAATGTTCGTAATGGCGCTTTATCAGATCAATATCCTTAGCCTAAAATTTCACCCCAAACAATAAATACTTTATAAATAAACTTCATTTATGTTATAAAACTTGAGGGACTAAATTGTCATTCTTGAAACTAGAAGGACCAAATTGTCGTTATTGAAACTTGAAGGATTAAAATTGTCAAATGTCAACTTATAAGATCTGAAAATGACAAATTTGAAATTTTAGGGGTGAAAATGTAACTTTTCCGGATATAATCAATATCCGTATAATATACGCAGTATCTATCCGTAATTTCTAAATTCTTTGAAATATAAGTAATAAAATGTATTTGTTTTTAAATACAAGAATGTATTCAACATTTTGTAAGATACATTAATACAACTACGTATTAATTGAATTATCGGAAGAAACTATATTAATACGAAAAATGTATTAATCAGAATAAGGAACACTTGGATAGTATTCATCAAAACAAATATGAAAACCAATACAAACATATTCAAAGAATAATCATGAGAGAATTTGTATATACTTATAATTAGAAGAGATACTTTAAATAGTATGATTTATAATTAATACCAAATGTATTAAGTATAAAAATGAAAGTACGATGAAAACTTAATAGCGTCTTAATGTCCGGCTAATCACATGGAGAGGGGTCGTGAAGAGCCCATCAGTGAACTAGGATACTTTAAATCGTAAAATCCAGAGTCCGCTCCGATAGTGCAAGCCTGAGAGGCCCCTCTTTAGTGAAAAATGCTCATGCGACATAAAGTACTTAATATATAGAAGTTACCATTTATAGCATGGTATAGATATATATACAAAAATACGAAATACGAATTGTATGAAATACAATGGTATTAAATCATGAATATAACTAGTAATATATAATCAAGAATTTGATTATCCATTAATTATATATATACAAATGAGTATTAGAAATATTTTTCAACAAATCTAATATGAATTATATTGACAAGCATATTGTTTTATAATATCATAATATGCATTAAGAAGATTTAAAATAATTGAAATCGGTTAGAGATAACCCACAACGATTAAGAAAGGCTTTATACACTTTTAAGATCTTAATGATCTTAAAAGGGGAAAAACACCAAAATAAATGGTGGAAGAGTTCTTGAATACTTAAAGATGAACACTTGAGGAATACTTGAAGATATGAAGATTTAGAACACTTTTATGAAAAAAACTTGATGATGGAAGATCAAAGTAACCACACTAGCAAGAACACCAATGAGAGTAGAATGAATATAGCCATAACTTGGACTTAAATCCTCATAAAAATGTGTTTAATCATAGCCCTTTACAAGAGAAATTTAAGTTATGAAGGTTCATAACTAATAAGAACTTGGAGATCAAAAAGAGTTTTCTTGCCCACTTTTTGTAACAATTGCCATCCGTGCACTTTATGTAATCTAGTCTTAAGTTACGTTTAATGAGATAAGATTGTTTTGAGCTCGGTAATCATGTTTTAGCATATATGTTATGTGTATCGGGCTCGAGTTTAAGCGAGGTTTTAATTATTCAAGTTTTGAATAATTATTTTGTGAAGTATATCGGGTGAATTTAAGTCCTTATGGTTTAGCTAGTTGCTTATAGAAATGCCAAGTTAAATGTGTGAATTTATTGAAAATAAGATTTATTTTCGTATATAAGTTCGGTATGGTCATATTTATAGGCGTTTTGAAGGTAAATGAAAGTTTTATTCATTTGAGTTATTTAAAACATTTTGTCGGGGCTTGAGTCAAAAGATTTAATCAAACGAATCATTTTCTGAGAGAAACTTAAGTCATTCGCGAGAGCTTTTGGATGATCAAAAGTCATCACCACCACTTTCTTATCCTCATTCTCTTTAGCTCTCTTTGTCTCTCTCTCTAAACCGATTTCTCTCAACTTTTCTAGCTTAAATCTTGATTGTGATTCAAAGTGTAAGTGTTTTACGTTGTTAATCTTGTGATTTCTCCTAGAAATGCCTTGGATTTGATCAAAAACTTGATGAAAAACCAAAATCCCGTAAGTACTTTTGGGTAGCGTTTTTGGGGCTCAAATCCGAACGTTTTGGGTCATTTTTCATATCAAAACTCTAGGGAACATATTTGTCTATCACTTGGGTCGATTTCTAGCCATTAAACGAGTCGTCTTAGTGTGATTAAGATAAAAAACGTGGCTGTGAATGCAAGTGCGCGCGCAGTTGCAAAGGCTGCACGCATTTGGACTTTTCGAGCTTCAAAACGCCTTGTTTTCGAGTCTAATTCGTTCCTTGATGTTCCCTAGACATTGTACTACGTGTTTAAGCAAAAACCGAGCCGTTTCTAAGTTAAAAACCTGGACGTTTTTGGGCAAAAACGCGTCCTTGCTGCTGGTCTAGTACGCGCACACTTGTAGGGCGTGTTTGACTTTTGTGTTGACCTGGTCAACGCGCATTTGACTGGTCAACACGTGTTTGAATATGAAATTTAACTTTTTGAGCATTTCTGGGTGTCCGTTGTTCGTTCCTTGTCGGTTTAAATCGCTCGCGTATGATTAAACGATTTCAAAGTTAGAAATATGACTTTAAAGTTTAAAAATGGGACTTAACGGACGTAACGAATTGAAGCAAGGTTTAAAAGCAACTCATTATGTTATTAAATGGACTTTTCGATAAACCTTAATGAACGGATGAATGTATAAAACGAGTTTCAATGGCATTTCTTAGAAGCACTAGTTTAGACTTAATCGGTTCATTTGAAACATGGACTTATTGTTTGATGGTGATCATTTTAGATTGGTTGATAGTGTGTGCACAAGACTTGGACGTTTTGAGACGGTTGTGGACAAATCTTATTGTACTATAATCTTTATATTCTTATCGACTTGCAAGGTGAGTTTCGTAGCCCCGTTTTTATGAGTTTTCTTGGGGTGAAAGGTGTACTCTATCGTGTCGATAGTTTTTAATGTACAATATATGATGTAGTATAGTTTTACTTTAGTAAGTGCCACGCGAGGAGATTCCTCGACACATCTATGCTCTATACGTCCTTTACAGGACTGGTGGTTCCCATACGTCCTTTACAGGACTGGTGGTTCCCATACGTCCTTTACAGGACTGGTGGTTTCTATACGTCCTTAATTGGACTAGTGGTTGCTATATGTCCTTTACAGGACTGGTGGTTTCTATACGTCCCGAGTGGACTGGTGGTGGATTTGTGGTTATTAAGTTAGGAGTTGTTATTTGATTTTAATATTGAGTTATGATAATCGTTGATTGTTGTGATGTTGATGAGTATACAGTGATGTGACATCTTATGTGCTATATTATGTGTGCGACTTGTTGTAAGTAAATTTCTATAGGCCTTCTATGTTGTACACACTTGGTATATCTGCACAAACTTGTTTTTGTTAACTTAAACTTGCAAACTCACCAGCTTTATGCTGACTATTCTAGTACACTTTTCAGGTAACCAGGTGAATCCAAGGAACCAGGTGTGATGTTGATAGAGCAATAAATTTTGAATCAAGGGACGACACACTTTTTTGTAGGGTAGCGTTCCTTGATTGCCCTTTTCATTACCGCGAGCATGGGACTCGAATGCACCCTTCCTGAGAGGTTTAACATCTGTAATCACGCACTAGATATTGCATAGTAAACTTTATAAACAATATGGATTCGTGTGGATTGTTGTATTCTTTTGTTGATTTCAATGAGAAATCCTGTTTCATGTAGCATAACTCTATGTAATATCCATGTCATGTTGTGCTTAATGTGGCATCCCATACTTTCGCCTTGTTGGGGTGTTACACTTTTCTAGCTAGAAACTTTAGAAAGCTTTATGTTTAGCTTAGAACTTTTGCATTATTATTGTAATGGATATTTAGTAGTAAGAACACTAGAAAGAAAGAAAGATAGTTGTGAAGAAAGGTGGTGGATTCATGCTAGTATTTATAGTGTAAGTTGGAAGTTTCATGAACTTGTAAGTGTGTGTGTGTGTGTGGATCTCAAAGGGGACAAAAAAAAATTAGCAAGATGTTCAGGGTGATCAGGGTTGTAACGATGATGGTACTTATGTGCCTGGAGAGGGAATGGCTGGGATTAGTCTGATGACGACTAATGAAGGGTACCATTGGGGATGTACCTACAAAGATTCTAAAAATTGTGGGCCGCCAGACTTTGATGGAAAGGGTGGAGCTATGGTATATGTACAGTGGATAGAGAAAATGGAAGCAGTAATCTCCCAAAGCAATTGCACGTACGATCAAAGAATTAATTACGTTACTGGATCGCTGGTAGGAGATGCTCTGGGTTGGCAGAATTCAGAGGTTGAGACAAGAGGCAGGGATGCCACATTAGCTATGTTGTGGGGAGATTTCAAGAGACTGATGTGTGAGAAGTACTGCCCTGCATACGAGATTCAGATTCTGCAGATAGAGTTTACTCAACAGCAAATGCAAGGGACAAACTATGCCAGCTATACTAGCAGATTTCACGAACTTTCAAGGCTGGTTCCTCACTTAGTAACTCCTGAAGCTAAGAAGATTGAGAAGTACATACAGAGGTTAACTCCGCAAGTTCGCATTATGGTTTCCAACCTGATGCCGACTACATTACAGGAAGCTATCACCAGAGCTGGCAGTACAACTGAGGAGTTGGTCAGAAGTGGGGTTTTGAGCAAGGTTATGAACAAGAGAAAATATGCTCCCGAGTCAAGTGGGAAGAAGGGCAGGTTTGACAAGAAGAAATAGAAGGCTTTTGCTGCAACAGAGCCTGAGCAGAAAGGGGTTATAGGTCCTCATCCTAAGTGTACAAGATGTTAGGGTCATCATCCAGCAGGTACTCCATGTAGAGTTTGTTTCAACTGTAATCAGGTTAGGCATTTAACAAGAGATTGTAGAGCCGGTGGTCAGAGAGTTGCATCACAGAATGTTGCCCCGCTAAATGTTAGATATCCTCACGGGAACAGGGGAGCTTGTTTTGAATGTGGTAGCTGAGACCACTACAAAAATGTGTGTCCTCAATGGGTTGGGCACCAAGTTCAGGTTGTAGTGCACCCAGATCAGCTACAGATAGTGCTAATCAGAATCGGGGTAATCTGTGAGTAATCTGTGAGTAATGTGTGGATAATCTATTGGAAATCAATGGCAAAGTTTAGTTAGCACAACACCAAATTTTAAAAAACTAGATGGTTAACAGCGGAGCGATGGTGGCGGCGGCGTGAGTGACGACTAGTGGTGGTGGTGGTGGTGGCAGTACGAGGGTATTGTAGGTATTTAGGAAATATTGGTATTGTAGGTATTTAGGTAATGTTATTGAAAAGTGTAATGTAGATATTTTACAGGATTGGGTGATAGAATAGTATATATCATCTATGTGTGTATATATTACTTGCTTTTTTAGGCCCGTTCAAATTTTGCACTGCTAGTTATATGATTGTAAAGGTGGGAAGATGATCAGTTATCAAATATATGAAAAATCATTTTCTCCGTAACACTAGTGTGTGTTTGTGTGTGAAATTCCTAATTTTTGGTATTCTTTTTGAATCAACGATTATTAGAAGAATTGTTCCTGGTATTCTTAGGAATCAACAGATTCGATTAGTTATCTCGATTTCGTTCTACATCAGTACTGTATATGTATGTATGTTTGACATGTAGGTATGTAGTGTGTAATAATGTACTATGTATATGTATGTATGACATGTATGCGTGTATGGATGGATATATAGTAGTATATACATTCATATGTACATATACATGCATCATATGTACATACATACAATATGTACTATATGTATGTATGTGTGTGTATATATATATATATATATGTGTGTGTGTGTGTGTGTGTGTGTGTTTGGATATTACATATATGTACTTACATACAATGTACATCCATACATACATATATACGCTAAAAAAATGACAATTAAACGAATTTCCCACAAATTTTCCACAGATTTTCTGCAGATTACCCATGGATTATCTAAAAGCTTTTTTGAAGATTATTTCCCATGGATTTCCCACAGATTACCCGCGGATTAGGTAAACATTTTTTCAAAAATTTTTTTCCCACGGATATGATTCATCTGTGGGTAATTCGTGGGTAATCCATGAAAAATCCTTCCCACGGATTTCCCGCGAATTACCTAAACATCTTTTGTAAAAAATTTTCCACAGATTTTCCACGTATATGATTTATCTGTGGGTAATCTGTGGGTAATATTTCCCACGGATTAAACACAAAGGTTACAAAAAATTTGTTCAAAGAAAGTTCCCACGGCTTCGTTTTTGTGGGAAATCCGTGGGAAATATTTGGAATACTTATTTATTTTCCTTTGATTTCCCACGGATTTCCATGAATATTTTTGTGTGGGTATTCCATGGGAAATCTGTGGCAAAATACGAAGATAAATTGATTTTATAAATCCTCCTCCATTTCGTGGGTAATCCGTGGGAAATTTTCCCACGGATTTTCTGTCGTGGAAAAATCCGTGGGTATACGCAGATTTTCTAGTAGTGGCGATGGTGGTAGCGATGGTTGTGGTAGCGGCTGCGGTGTGGTAATGGCGGCGATGAGTGGTGGTGGCGGAGACGGATGGCAGCGGCGGTGTGGATATTGATGTAAAAGTAATTAATGTAAAAGAGGGTATTGTAGTTATTTTAAAAGTTGAGGGATAGATGTTGTAATTATTTCATTAAGGGTACTTTAGGTATATAAGTTAATTATAAAAGAAAGTTCTTGAAAAATTGAGGGTATTTTGGGCTTTTTAAAAGCTTAAAAGTTGAAAATGGGGGTGTGGTGTTTGCTTTATTAAGGAGTAAAGATAAAGATAAAGATAAAGATAAAGATGTAGATGTGAGGTTATCAAACAAAAACAAAAGCTAAATGGTTTAAAATACACTTTTAACACAAATGTATATTAAAAAAAAACAATGTTTTCATTATTCTACATTTAAATAACTATTCGTTGTCTTACACAATTAGCAAAAAAAAAAAGGTATGTAAACATAATAATTCCTCTTATAAACAGGAACTCATATGAAAAATAAACTTTTTATTTAATACTTGAAATTGATCTACAGATAAATGCAGCATCGTAGCTTCTTTCGCTTTTTCTTCAATTTCGTTGGTTGAAGAACAACCCTAATTGCAGCATCGAACACAGCCTTCACATTCTGTAAATGACACATTTATTATATGACAATCTATTGAAACAATTATTGTGCCTACAATTAATCCTTAAATAACCATTGTTAAAAATTATAAGCATGATATATCTTATATAATATACTGATGCAAATTGGTTAAAAGATACTAAATAAAAAAAATAAAAAATAAAAAAACCTTTTGTAACAATTGGTTTTCCAATTTTTAGGCTATAGAATACGTACCACTAAAAGACGTATACCAAGTAAACTTATTAATGAGGCGGTTTTGCAATGCTTAGTTTTCGCTAAAAATGTACTTGGATTGACGATATATTTTTCTTAAAAAATATAATAAGAAATCATAACATATGACAAAGTTAACAATGAAATAAAGAAAGATAATATATATATTTGAAGAATTTATAGTTACAGTTATGATTAATTAAGAGGATTTTGGTTAAAAAGATATGTTGTATATTATTTTGAGTTTTGCTAATGTAAACTCTTACGGCTGCTAGTAACAAACATTCTGGATGCATTAAAATTTGTACTTTAAAGGATTGGTATTTAATATATAAGGTACCATTTTTTTTTATGTGTCTAATAGCTTATTAGTTAGTGACAACACTTAATTAATATAATTATTAAGAGACTCGTACTAAGTTAATTATATAAAAGCGTTGATAGTGAACCTGTTGAGTCTTCGAGCTGCATTCTATGTAAACGGATGCACCTATTGTCTTCTTGAGCTCTTCTCCCTGCCAAATTTTTTACCACAATATTTTTGTTAGTCGGGTTCTTATTGTTTATTTATTTTTATTTTATTATTTTTTATCGAATTATGTTTTAGAAAAAGTTGTTGTTTAAACGATTTTTAGTGATGTATGAAAATAATAATATAACTTTTTATATGAGTGCATTTTTTAAACGATTTTTTTGAGGTTTATGTAACACACTTTTTAATATAGGGCACAACCAACGAAGTTAATTAGTTGTGTATCCTTGGTAATTTGGAATACAAAACTTATGTGTGACTCGAATCTACAACCTTTTAAGCTAATATCCTGACCCTCACCAACTTATAGATTAAACCCTTTAAATTGCTGTCGTAATTTCGTTTGATTTTAAGTTAATTTTGTTGGTCGCAATCCAAATACATGTACATAGAAACGGGTTCTATTTTTTAAAAATACTTACTTGAGAAGTTGTGATCGGTATGGCATTTGGATGATCACTCAGATACTGCTTGTCATCACGCAAGTCTATAATTGGATTCAGAATATACAAGAAACCATATATGAATATGATGAGTAAATTAATTTAACAATTAATTAGTCCACAATCATCTCATCTTTAAAGTATATATGTCGAAATGAAAATGTATGTCACCAAAAACACACATCCATACATTAAGATGCATCTATTGTTTAGAATTATTAGAAACAGGTTTTCTGTGTTTAACTTTCTTGATTCGTCATCGTGTTGTCTAAGAAAAGGGACATATTCTTACAAAAATGATACGGAGAAATGGAAAATATGAGATTTAATTTATAACTTTATAAAGTTTGAAAGAAAAGTAATTGCCTTGTACAAACATATTTGTTGTTCGACATATATCATGTGATACTAGTATACTACAATACGAATAATATTTTTTAGAGGCACTGGGGAGGGGGAAACCCAACCCCCGTCCCGGTCATGGGCCTTTTTTCCTGGCACGTCCTAAGTAGGATCGCCCATGCGAGTAATATCTTAACCATAAATACACAGATACGAACAATAATTGAAATTAGAATGCATTTTACCTAGCTTGGTCCCGACCAACACAATGGGCACAGTTGGGGCATAGTTTCTTAGCTCGGATATCCACTGAAACAATCAAAACAAGTTTCCATGTATTTATGGTATACAAAGACAATGAAATAAATTTTGGAGGTCCTGTGCAAAATTAAAAATTAAGGTCCATATAAATTTTTTAATTTATATTCTGGGCTTGTTGTTTCGTTGTTTTTGGGATTTTTTTTTTATAATAGTCTTTTACATTTAAGAAATTACATTTAATCTTACTTTTTATATCCATGAGTCCCTTAGTAAAATATTATTATCGATTGTTTTATAATAAATGTTTAGATTATACTAATATATAATTATAAATTTTTAAAAATCGGGGGCCCCTCAAAGCCTCCACCGTACGGTCGCTCTTACTGCAATTCCCAAATCCTCCACCGTAAAACTAAGTATATAACTTACAAGTAGCAATATATGCATTAGCATATAATACAAGTCATGTTGACCAACCTTCTTGGATATGTTTTCAAAACTAGCTTTGCTTATAAGAGAGAAAGCTAACACAAAGACATCAGCACCCCTGTAGCTTAGAGGCCTCAACCTATTGTAATCCTCCTGCCCTGTGTACATATGCTCAAAATTTTCATTTGTTTGGAAACAAAAAAAAGAAAAACTATGAAATCATAATAATTGAAAAAATGGTCCAAAAACGCCTGAGTGAGTTCATAACTAATGTTATACGAAGTATTTGCAAAAAAAAATAAAGAAAATCTATTTGTGTGTTAACCAAACATTTGAACTATAAATAGCTCTGCGACCGCAATATACACATATGTGCATCATACTCAGTATTGCAATGTATAACATTTGTAGTTTTAGGGCTATTGTCTAAGAACCCGTTGCACCAAAACAAGTCAACATTACTAACCTGCAGTGTCCCAAAGCCCAAGGTTAACCGTCCTATCGCCCACCACCACATTGGCACTAAAGTTGTCAAATACGGTAGGAACATAATCCTAAACCAATTAAATTGAAAAAGAATACAAAGTTAAAGATCGAATTGAAGTCACAATGTAAGTTACGTACACTGTATAGTATAATGTAACGTAATGATGCAAGTACGTACAGTTGGGAAGGTGTTGCTGGTGTAGGAAATGAGCATACATGTCTTTCCAACCGCCCCATCACCGACGGTCACACACTTGATGAATCTTGAAGAAGCCATTTTTGATTTGGTGAATATACCAATTGGGTCTATGTTGTTTTATAGCAACAAAAAGAAGGGTGTATACGAGGGATGTGTTTAGACTTTGAATAGAAATAGAGGGGCTAGGTATGGTGATTTTGTTACTTTAATATAACTTGAAGTTTGTTAAATGATGCATTTTTATATTTATTTTTTTAAAAACATCATCATCTTGTCCATAGAAGTTTATGATTTCTTTGGATTTTTACATGTAGCATATTATAAGTTTTGTTCCCCTGGTAGAATGGTAGATGGTTAAAGGTAGTTTTGGTCCTTTTGGATTAATACTTAACAAGTGATTTTAACAAAAAAAAAGTGCTTCAAAACAGATGTTACAAATAAATAACGACTTTAATGGAGACTTATAGCATCATTTAAGTTTTTTTTTAGTGGCAAAACTATATTAATATAAACAACTAGCAAGACGCTAGATGTTAAAATATGCAATTACATCACTATAGCATCATTCAAGTAAATACAGATAAAGATCATATGCGTTGAGTTTATTCAAGGACTACACTACAATGACAAAAAATAAATAAAAAATAAAAATATATATTACAAGAGCATGATTCTACATTAAAAAACTAAAGAAATAAATTTGTTAGATAAGCATAACCAACGGACCATACAGTTTGGTCCATATAATGATTGAAAAATGAAGTTTATGTAACTTAAAGGTGAAGAGTTGGGTGGTGTTGTTAGTTGGGCTTGGAAAGGCTAGCTAGTGATGGAAATTAAGAAATACACCATTGCTTAATTAGTTACCCAAACTCTATGATTACTCTAGGGTTTCTTAAATCACAATTTTCTACATTAAAAAGTAATGCTTAAGTTTCCTAACTATATATCAGTGATTTATTTATTCCATTTCCAACAGTAATACAAGCATCATATGACCATGTCATTATCTTACTATAGTTATGCAAGGGCTTTTTTGAAAAATGATCGTGTACGTAATTATTATGTATTATAATATAAAGAGTAAATTGCATTTTTGGTCCTTGGGTTATCACCAAATTTGCAACTTTAGTCCATTTTACTTATTTTGTTGCTGG
>JAOEHQ010016303.1:0-15290 GCA_025447715.1 Asclepias incarnata
TAACTACACTACCCCCTTTTACATCAATTACTTTTACGTTCATGACCACCACACCGCCGCCGCACCCACCAACTGTCGCCGCCACCATCGCCCGTCGCCGCCAATCGCCGCCCTACGTCGTTGCCGCCGCCACCACCACACCGTCACCGTTACCATCATCACCGTTGCATCGCATGGGCATGCATCTAGTACTAAAGAATACGGTGGTTGTTTTAATTTTTAAAATTTTAAATAATATTAATTTTACTATATTATCTCTCTCTATCTTACTATTTTGTATTTATAATATTTCTAATCTATTTAACCTAATCATTTTCATATTTAATTATTATCCATAAATTAATTTATCTTTCAGATCTTCATTTAAATAATTATTTATCTATGATTTTTAAAATCAATAAAATCATTTTTAATATGTAAGTGAACACCACGATAATGTAACAATGGGATTAAGGTGTGTAAATGTGTAATGATGTCTACCATTTTTCTAGTTTATTATTTTAAATACCATTAATTAATTAAGGGAAAACGTTTGTCAACAGCACCCATGGGATTAACCGATTAAGGTGTGTATAATCATTAATTTATCTTTCAGATCTTCATTTTAATAACTATTTATATATGATTCTTAAAATCAATATAATCATTTTTAATATGTAAATGAACACCACGATAAAGTACCAGTGGGATTAAGGTCTGTAATGTTGTATAGTTCCATTCTAGTTTATTTTTTTAAATCCACAACATCCATAAGGGTGAAGAGTATGAGCGGTACCGCAACTTAGCATGTGGTAACACCGCCCCCTTGCAATTGGCATGAGTTTTGTGCATTAATTGTGTATGACTCATGCATTAATGGTGATAGGTGGTTGTAATGACAAATTTTGGCATGCGATAACATTGTCCCCTACTTTTTATTATGCTTTGACATATTTTGGCATGGAGTATATGGTTTAATTTGATTGGTGGTTGCAATGCCAAATTTTGACAATTCGGCAATCACATCCTTCACCGTAATGTAAAATGAGGGATTATTCCGTAATTATATGACAGTTAAAAAAGATGAAACGTAAAAGTAAAAAAAATTGTTTTTGCCGCTATTGTCAACACTCAATAGCATATAAGCTATCCCGTTAATAAATGGGTATTGATTTTCGTACCACTTTTTTGATAAATCTATCACAATATATTATAATTTATACATACCGTACAATTCTTCAATGCACAATGGTAGTAATATCAAAAGTTATGGTACAAGTATCATTGCCATTAATAAATGGTTTTGATATGTCAAGAGATTGTTCAGATAATGATTAGTCCAAATGTTGATTTCTACGTCACTATTTATAAATACATATTTAATTAGCAAATAACATCATCAAAAACTCTCACGAGTTATTTAAAGTTACGTAACAATGCAATTATTTTTTCGTTATAAAGTTAGAAGGGGTTATAATTTATGATTATGGACTCGAACGAGTTCATTTAAAGTTTCTTTGAGTAAAGCTACACTATTTAGAAAGTTGGTTAATTATCATTGATAGAACTTTTATGTACTCAAATAAAGCAATTAACGTACGTACAGTGATAATGTTGCACAAATTGAATATGTAAGTTTTTGATTTAGTAGTTTCTTAAAGTTTATTACCCTTTTTTACAAATCTGTTAAAGATTAAGGTTGTTAATTTGCATTAAACAAAAAAAAAGTAAAATATTTGGCATCTTTTGTGCTTACAAATATATGATTGCAGGTAAATCATTGTATATATTAAAAAAATTATAAAAAAAAAAAAAAAAAGGGATACGGGAGACATAAGATACTAAGATGCAGAGAGTTGAACTTTTAAACAACCAACTACAAAAATACTCAATTTTATCGGACGTTGGATATGGGGAAGATGGGTTGAATACAATCATATCTTTACCAGGGGTACGAAGACAGTTTTTAAAAATACTCATGTCAACAGTAAGTGTATAAAAATACATGACATGCAAGTGTTAGTATGTGTAGAAAGTAAAACTTTTAAACAAAAAATAAAAACTGCTTCTAGAATTGTATATAGTTTAAATATAAATATATACCTTTTATAGTTTTATTAGCTGTTTAAGGTAGATTAAAAGAAAAGTAAAATTTCAATATATACAGTATGTCTACATCTATAAAACTATTACTCTTTATGGTGATTTTTGTAAGAAACCGTGTTACTTTTATATTAAACTCTTTCTTCTTCTTTTTTTACTGTTTAATCTTTTAAAGGATTTTTCTTCATGGTATAACTTCATAAGTTTATGTTAATTTATTGTTTGAATCCTTTAAATGTTAACCCTCATATGTTTAGAAGTTAAAGGTTTAAACTACATGATTTATAAAAATAAAACTGTATAAAAGTTTAGAATTAAAATGTTCTCATTATATATACATAAAATAATAGGTTAAAATAATTGTTAAAATAATAAATAAATTAGTGTAAACTTAATAGGATTAGATAATAAAAGAATAATAGCTTAGAAGGTTAATTCCTAAAAATTAATATTTTGAGGATTAAATTATCATTAATCATCTTTTCTTATAAATATATATATATATATAAGGGCTGGTTATTGTAAAACAAGTATTAGTATAAAACAAATAGGATAAGATTGAATCATGATAAAATTGATGCACGAAGATTCATAAAGTGCAAGTATATACACTGATGCAAGACGATTTTCATGATGCGAAATGATTTTCAGTTAAGAGAATTTGATTGTTTTATTTGTTTTACTTTAATATTTGTTTATATATATTTATTAACGTGAAATTTTGAATCCCTGGCTATCATGTAGTTTTACCGGATTTTGTTTTAGAATGACGAGTTATTTGTTAGCGGTCGAATACCCAAAGTGATATCCAAGTGGACAGTATGCAGAACTTGATCTACGATCCACGTTCTCTCATTACCACCCCCAAAAGAAATACGTAAAGATACTACTTTGAAGGAGAAATCTCTTGAAGAAACTAGGACCCAATATTTCTTTAAAAGAAAAACCCTTTCCCACACTGTAATATATGGGTAGTCAAATAGTCAATCCTTCTTAGAAGATTGGTTGTAATTTTACCGGTTACCATTTTGTAACCTTAAAATATGTTTTATGTCTATTATATTTGTAAAGTTATTGATTATAATATTTCGATTCACAAATTGATTATAAATTTCTAGAAGACCAGAAATAAAATATACGTACTTTTGATAACATAATTGATTCGTTGATCAAAGTAGTTGGTGGGCATTGCATTATAAAATTAGGTGCCCCATTGTCACACTTTCTTTTGTCATATCATACCATACATTTTTCTCCACAAAACCAATCTTCAACAATGGCCAAAATTTTCCTCTGCCTACTTTTGATCACCTTAACACAAACTTTTCTAGCCACCGGAGCCAATCCCAGGTTTCTACAATCCGTCAAAAAGAACCCAATGAAGCTAAGAACCGAAAAACTAAGCCACTTTCGGTTCTATTGGCACGATATCATCAGTGGTCCGAACCCAACTTGTGTAAACATCATACGACCACCTGCAGCCAACAACAAAACAAGTCCCACTGGGTTTGGCATGGTTAACATGATCGATGATGCATTGACTGAAGGGCCTGAGGCTGGTTCCAAGTTATTGGGAAGAGCACAAGGGTTTTATGGGCAGGCTTCCCAACAGGACGTTGGGCTATTGATGGCTATGAATTTTGCTTTTTCGACCGGCAAGTATAATGGGAGTACAATCACTGTATTGGGTCGGAACCCGGTTTTTAATAAGGTTCGTGAGATGCCAGTGATCGGAGGAAGCGGGCTGTTTCGGTTTGCTAGAGGTTATGTACAAGCTAGTACACATACTTTAGATATAAAAACAGGAGATGCGGTTGTTGAGTATAATGTTTATGTTATGCATTATTGATAGATTGATATGATCTTCTTGTTGTTTTTGTTTTTTCTTGGCAACAAGTTAATGAGTCGCTACGCTTTTGTATTTTTTTGGTTTTGTTTTTTATTTTAACGGCGAATGTTATACTAGCTACTTATCGTTCTAGTTCTAAACTACCTTTATATATTATTAATCGACCAATATTATGAATCGAATCTTGATCTTCTTCCGAGGAGGCAACCCTATCGTCTAGGAATGACATCTTTTTGGTTTTGTTATGGAATTGATAAGTCATAGTTTATTGTTATACTATATTGTTTGTTTGTGTTGATTTAAATTATGATAGTGGGTGACACTTTTTTATGATGATGTCCATTAATTAGAAGACCGATTTCGTCTTACTTTGGTTGTTGGTACCACTTTAGCAATTTATTTTTATTTTTGAAAATGAAAGTGAGTTGGCAATAGTTTTTTTATCATTTTTAAGGAAAGGTATCCTTTTCAAGATTGTCACTAGGGGTTTTAGTTTGGTATATGACTATTAGTTTTGGAATGGAATTGGCACGATAGGTCGATAGTTAAAGAGAAAGTTTGTTTAAGAAGATGGTATGCTTGTTTTTACATAGGAAGATACTGGTATTATTGATTTTGATAAATTTATCTATATTTTCTTATAAAAATTCTAGCATTTCCTATTTTCGAAAATGTTGAAATTTGTTCATATGCGATATGACACAAATATCCATTTTTTTTAAATTACCCATCTTCTTTATTCATTATTTTGAAAATCTCCATTTAATATACATATAATACCCTTAATGAAATAATTTACAACATCTATCCCCCAACTCTTAAAATAATTACACTATCTCATTTTACATCAATTACATTTACATCAATAGCTTACACTACTCGCCGTCACCATCACCAGTCGCCGCCGCCACCAACCATACCACTGCCGCTACCACCATCGTCGCCGCATCGCGCGGGCATCCTTCTAGTTATATTAGACAAATTTTATAACATACTATACAAGTATCTAATACATAGTATTGATAAATTAATCATATTCCATTGTACCAATATCTTTTTTTTTACATAATAAAAAGTAAGAAAGAGAGAGTTTGATTATCTGGTTGGTAGATCAAGATTCTCCAAATCAAAGCAAATAATAAAAGGACCCAACACTTGTCATTTCCCATCTAAGACAATTGCCTCAAAATTATAAGATCATTCGTAACAGTTCACTCTTTTCACCTACACTTTTTTTTGTCATATCAACATCACCTTTTTATCTCTTTCACCTTCTTCATTTCCCCTTAACCATTCACCTACCCTTTGGACCCCACAATATATCCAATCAAAATCAAATAAAACATAACAAGTAATATAAAACAAAAAAAATGGATCCACTATCCCTTTTTCACCTAGGTGAACCAATTCACCTATCTTTTTTCACCCACCCCTTTCACTTATATCCCTTAATCATTCACCTCCTCATCACCTCTCTTCACCCACCCCTTTCACATTCCCCTTACAAATGATCTAAGAGTGACAATATAAAGATTTTACATAAAAACATAAACAGATCGGGTAATTTAGTAAAGAAAAATAATATGATTGTATCAGTAAGTTCGTCGAGTCTTTGCTTAGCTAACAATTGTATAATTTGAAAAACGATATATATATGACCAATTTGATAAGTTTAAAAAGAAAAGATCCTAAAATTCTTGTAATGACCCGAGTATTTAAAGGAGAAAATGAGTAATTTCTGCATCTTTCTCTTTAGATGTTTATCATTTATATATCAACATCAAACTTTTTATCTTATTTAGTTATTTTTATGCTATCAAATCTCATAAACATTTATATCAGGCCATTTAACTCATTAATTTGTATCGAAAACTAGACATCTTCATTGAAACGAAAATCAAATATTGGCATAATACGAAGTAGTTAAGTACATAGTTGTGTTATTCAGAAAACCGTGATTGCACAAATCAAAATATATACTCCCTTCATCCTAAAATAAGTGTCTACATTATTATTTTTGTTTGTCCTAATATAAATGTCCACTTTCAAATTTTAACCAATCAAAACACTTTTAAAAAGTAAATACGACATCTTATTAGCTGACAATGAGTGTTCTAAAACTGCATGTTAATTCCATACAGGACACTTATTTTGGAACATAGGTGGTATGATCCAACTAACAAATAGAAACCGGTAATTATTAATAAGTATGAGTAAAATACTAAAGCAAGAAATACATGCAAGTTTTTGACAATATTTATTTTTCAATTTAGCTTAACTTAATTAACTCTAACATGAGTTTATCATCTCTTTCTGTTCTGAGTGCCAATTACTGGTCTTTTTCACTTACAATGAATAGTATAATGAACCATGATCATCATGTTGAATGAATTATTATTGTTTAATAGTCCACTTCGAGATGTTTTTTAGTAATCGTGAGGGGATAGTATAATTTAGTATATACGAGGGCACGGCTTGCACATTTCTGCCTACAATGTGAAAGCATTATATGTCTCAATTATTATATCTTACATATATCTAAAAAGGTTTTCCCTGAGACTAAAGGTTACCCCGGTATATCGAGTCATTTTTGGTTTATTGTAACGGTTTAACTGAGTTTTGTTTGTGAACGGTCTCAATCATTTTCTTGACCATCCTCAAGATAATGCCTATGAACAGAATTCGAAGTTGAAATCTCTTATAAGAAAACAAGACTATTTTCCATTAGACCACTTGGAAGTGGTTTATGTCTTGGATTAACTATTGATTTATTATTTTCAAGCTTACAAGTATGAAAGTACATACGGAGTACGTAGTCATTAAAATCATGTGCTATAAAGCATTTGCTTCCCGTTTTCAACATCATGTATCTCATGTGCGAAGTCAGGTGACATGAGAAACACGGTGGTCAACAAAGCGGTCAATGTTGAAAACGAATTCCCAAAATCACTCATATTTCAAAGATAGGGGGCAAGCTTTTATTTAATTTTAAGAAAAAGAAGTTATTTAAGCTAATGGTTTTTTTTATATGTATCATGTATGTATCATACTATCATGGGTGTTTGGTATTTTTTTTTTTTTGAACGGCAAATATGATGTATATTACTATACTGGGCAAAACTAGCAAGTTACTAGTCGCCCCAAATACAATTACAAGAAGTCTAGAAATAAATCAATAAGAACCATACAACCTCTAGACTCAACCCGAGAACATTGACTGCTAAGATCACAAAAGGAATGAAAAAAACTCGTGCCATTAATTTATTATTAGTTTATCAATAATTGGTCAACAAACTATGCTTATTCTATGTATATCTTTAGGTACTCTAATTCTTAACATAGTTGTTTTTTTTAACAACAAATATAACTACTACTAAACTACCACAAATACAACTAAGTTATGTCATGCCAAGGATTGAACATTGGTCTTTATCCCAACAGACAAGAGCCTCTATTAAGTAGGCTAACCCTACATTAGCAACCACATAGTTGTTGGCCCTCGTACTTCTCCTTGTATATCTCTCAAATAGTTTATCATGTATCTATATATTGTAATCATCTATACTTTTATACTATTTATTAAAAAATTTAGCCCCCATGTTGAAAGTTACAAATATTGGATATGGAAAATATCCATATTACCCCTCTTACATTTTTACACAATTACACCATATATCCTTTATCTTTTAAAATATCTACACTACTACTTTACATCAATTATCTACACCAATTGGCGCCACCACTACCACCAACACTCGTCACCATCACCAGTCGCCTCCACCAGCCCACCACCACCACCACACTGTCGCCGCCGCCACCACCACCGCTGCAATGCGCGGGTACCCTTCTAGTTAACGTTAATACAATTAAGCTTTTCCTTCGATCTTTACATATACAACTACTATAAACTAGGCAAACAATAATGTGTAATATTGGTTCTTTCCTTAACTAATTGCGGTTTTATTTAAAAGATAGAAACTTAAAAGTCAATGTGTTGCTTGCATATATATTTATGTTTGTCTTAATACCTTGTTTGAACTTCATGAGTGGAAGTTATCCCATAGCTTAGTAATAGTGTGTTATGAAGTAGATGACAAAATATTTATTCTTTTGAATATGTGATTTGAGAAAGTTGGTTGTTTGTTTATGGAATTGTCCCTTTGTTGTTGTGCTATCAAATTTTAAAAGATGGCTTCTTTCAAGATTTTATTCTCTTAATTCAACCCCATATTATATTATGCCAATCTCCAAGTACTTCCTCAAACAAATCAACTAAGATTCCAAACACATTGATCTAGAATCTGGATTATATATACACACGCTTTCTTGTATCTGCCTTTTATTATATTATACAAATACATGTATACTATAAACTATATATAGGTCTATAGTTTTTTAGTAAGGTATATAAAAAATATTTCCTAGTTAAAGAGTAAACAAGTTCAAAAACTTATGATGGTTTATTT
Organism: Asclepias incarnata; assembly: GCA_025447715.1. NCBI lineage: Eukaryota > Viridiplantae > Streptophyta > Magnoliopsida > Gentianales > Apocynaceae > Asclepias > Asclepias incarnata. The sequence goes on from JAOEHQ010016303.1 coordinate 8,398, forward strand.
TATATTTATGTTTATGAAATATATCCAAATAATTTGATATTACAAGCAACCGTTTTTTAGAATTTTGATAAGACTTGAATGTTTTTTCTTTAGGCGTATACCAACGGGTTCTTCAGTTGAAACCAAAGAGTTCGTCACTTTTGTGACATCATTAGCTTAAGTTCGCCACTTGGCCTTGTTAATTTTCTTTCTTTCGGCTAAGCGACGAGCGAAAGGAAGAGGTGGTGGTCCTTGTTATGTGTGTATATATATATGATGATACGAATGCATGCATAATATACGCGTATGTAATTACCATATATACTTATCATAACTATGAAAAGGAGAACTTAAAAGAGCTGAGGTTGATAATCACAAGACTAATGATTTTAGAATAATAATATCCCCATCATGAACATCATCATTATTATTACTCTCGAGACAATCTCTTTCCACTTCCTCCTCTTTTTCTGAAACTACTCTCTACTTATGTACTCTGATTACACTCATAAAAATATGTACAATACAATACATATATAGTTAGTTTTGTCATTAATAAACTTTGTATAGACTATATTACAAGTTACAACTATGGGGATGTAAGGATGGTGGGTGTGTAAAACTTGCCAAAAAGTAGGGTGTGCTTGTCAAAACTTACCAAAACTTGCCAACAAACTTAATAACAAATTTGCCGGAAACATATTAACAAAGTGGCAGGAAAACTGTTTTTGTAAAACATTTGGGCTCAGAAATTGGGGGTCGGGAATTCGAAAGTTGGGGACTCCATGGCTGCCAACCCGAAGGTTTACCCAGCCAAGATACGCCTTGGATCATCCAAGTCCCATTTTACGAAATTGTTATATCATCGTCCATTCAACATAAACCGGCAACCTAACTTGTTCAACGATATCATCACAGACAAAACTATGAGTTTTCCGGCCAAATATTGGTTAAAATGGAACAAAAACGGTAACACAACAACGGAATAAAAATTCTGGCAACGCTACCGCTAAACTAATACTACCAAGTTAATCACAATCAAGTAATTAACGGCAATATCATGTAAATAAGCATACAAATATATATATATATATATATATATATATATATAACAGTAAGCATTCAAGGCAATAGTAAGCAACAACCCCAAAAAGGGGTTGCCGGAAAATTCATAGAAAGTGTCGGTGATGAAAAGAAACCCTCTAACAAGGAGATGACACATGCAAACCCCCATAAAGGGAGAAGACATGAAAACCCCCAATCGGAGAAGACAAGACTCACCGAAAAATCAAGGGGTTTCAAATCTCGCCGGATAAAAGGTGAACTTTGGGGAGTATCGGCTCGCAGTTTCGATTCCGACAATAAAAAGCCAATAAAACGTCTATAGAAGTCTCAAAATCGAAAACCCCCAATTAAAAAGTTAAGTTTCCGGCGATAAAATTAGCAGTGAACCACACCCCCATAAAAAAACGGTCATAAGCACGCTCCAAACATACATAATAATCGGCTCCATGGGGCCAATATATATAACCGAAACCGCGTGCCAAGTATTTCCGGAAAAGAGGGGGCGGAGAAACCGTGTGTCGATAAAGAGCCTAACTAGGAACCGAGAGAAAAGAACCGACCACACCCTCCACCCTAATGCTTCAATTTAGATCCAAACTTACAAGTTTGTAAGAGGACTCACAATGTCTTGTTATCCACTCATCGTTCGCTTGTTATTGTTCCGATAACGAGCCAATACCATTAGGGCTGACTTGTTATTGGCTCGTTATGAGACCATTCATTAATTTGATAACGAGCGAAGGCAAAATATTTTTTTTTGTTTTATTGTGGAATTGGTGGGTCCCAGACTAGTTATAGTTATGTATTGAGAATGTTGTAAGAGATTAGTTATTGATTAGTGGTGGGGTGATTTTTCTGAAATAGCGCTGACAGAGACCAACTATGTGTTAATAATGAATGAGACATTGTAACCCGGTAAGAGCAAATATGATCTTCAAATAGAAGGTGGAAAGATTTCACAATTTTTTTATTTATATATTATGAAAGGTTACATATACGTGATTCATATATATGCATGAAGAGTCAAAGAAAATAAAAAGTCATCTAACTAACTTAATAGCGAATATTAACTAGCTTGTGATGAACCGTTGGTCACGCGTGTAATGTGTCACATTTGACTACATGTGTTGTGGTAAATGTTTTCTTCCTTTCTTGTATCGACTTAAAGTAACTTGATTGGCGAGGTGTTCTCACTTCTCAGTTCTTGGGATACACCTTATTTGCGGATCTAAGACCCAAAATCACGCGACAAAAATTACGCGACAGTTGAAAACGTTGGGTCGATTATTTGGTTGAGACGATAAAACAAATGGACCGGACTGACGGGGTTAAGTTACTAATACAAGTATATATAAAACAAGATTCAACGATAGTGTTAAACTGTAAGGGGCCGTTTGGTTCAAAGATTTCAATAGAACTTGATGGAAAGGAATTTAGATTTCTTTTCTTATTTTGTTAGGTTACCATAAGAAATCTTAAATTTCTTTCTATCAAATTCCATTGAAAATTTTGAATCAAACGACCCAAAATTGTTACAGTAGTTCTCGTGAGGTTCCCAAATCTTAAAAGTATTTCATAAGTTTCTTATATTAATACTATACGATACAACACAATATAATAGCCGTCAGTATATTTCATAAGTTTCTTCTTTGTTGGAACGATTCTTGTTTGTAGTTTCGGTAGTATAAGCCAAGTTTATCATTTTACGTTAATATAGCCGTCGGTATATCTAATATCTTAGCATTTTGCTTGTATTTTAATTAAAAAAAAAACATCATTCGTATTGTCATTATATTACTCATTTGTCGAACAAAAATATTGTTTATTTAACACATGTGCTCTAACAAAATTTTGAAAACTAGCATATTAACAGCGCATAGCAGCGACGTTGACATTAGTTTGCTAAGGTGTCCAAACCTTTGTGTATATGTAAGTGTGTGTGTATGTGTGTGTTCACGCGCACTGATGGTGTTTCTTGAAAGATGGGGGAGGAAGATAAGGGGTAAGGAGATTGAAGAGGAAGGGAAGATTGAATGGGAAATATATAGAAGTGATAGATGAATTAAAATAGTTGTATTCTTACCATAAAATTAAAATTCAAGAGGTGGGCTTTTGATATGAAAAAATACAATATTTTTATGCACGTTAATACAACCCTTATAGATGTATTTAACATTTTCCTATTTTAAACGAGACAAAGTCAAACTTTGATACAAAATTAACATGATAGATTATATTGACAAATCATAAAGTATTAAGTAATAAATTGGACTTGATCGCATTAAAAGAAAATAAAAGATCTATATTTCCATTTCCCTCTCGGTATCTCTCAAGATCATGTTGGTTTCAACTTAAAATTTTATTAATCCAGCATGTAAAACTGTAAAAAGTTGATACAAATACCACTTTCAGATACAATATGTTCGAGTAAACCTATAATATTCGTCCAATATGGTTTGGTTACCATTGCATATTGTTATTTAATTAGTCTGAAACTCTTAATACCAATTAGGTATGTGTAGTTTCGAACTTTCGCTGGTGTACCACTTAACATACAACAGCGGGTTAAAAACATGTGTTTCTAAAAGTACAACGAAAAAATAATGTCATGTTTTATTTAAAGACGAGGTACACATCCTTTAATTGTCCATGGTCCATTCAAACTTTTCCCGTGATAGACCAAACACACACGGATTTGCTTTAAACTTACTAAATGTTTTTTTTTTCCTTTATAAAAAAAGTCTTATTTTATCTCCATTATATATAAATCATTTGAGTATCTATTTTACATTTTAAAATTTTACTAAATACAACAAGATTACTTATCCTCCTAACAATTATGTATGTTCATGACTTCATGTAAATGCAAATATAACCATTTTGTCATAGATCAAATGACCAACTGTCACCGCTTATGTAGGGTCCCATTGTGAGGGGAGCCTAACAAAAAATTGATGCGAGCTCTATTCTCGTCTCAGACCGGATTTAATCGACTCCGATATCCACTCAGGTGCACTTACAAGTCCAGAAGTCCTTTTCTACCTTAGGTAGAATCAGGAAGCAACTTATCTAACTTAGGTAGGGGTAAAAATTGTCTACATCTTAACTTTCCCCATACACCTTCGAAGACGTTATTAGGACTCATAAGCCATAAAAGACGGTATTGGTAGTTACTTTACTTACTTTATGTAAATGCAAATATATAACAAAGACAAAACCAAGTAATTTCTCATGAATAAATGCAAAATGTTCATTCAATAGTTTTTTTTTTTCAAAATCTTTGAGAGATATTAAATAACGTGTTATATCATATGTAATTATGTTCATTTATATGGAAAAAGAAATAGATGCTCGAATGAGAATTAAAAAATTTTGAAAACATGTAAAATCACATTTATTTTGTAAGTTCACCATTAAATGGTCCAAAATATTTAGATGTAATCAAATTCAATTACATGTAAATAAGTGACTATTTTTAGGTTTATTCTCATTTGAACGTTCATCATTTTTCACATGTCAATGGGTTTAATTACATGCAAATTAAAGTTCATTATTTTGATTTTTAAAAAACTTATGAATAGATATAGATAAGTTACCATCGAAACTAAGATCGTCTCATGCTCTAAATTTGCTTTGTCAAATGGCCCCGTAACTTTGTAGTTGTGATAATGTGATATTACATATTTTGTTGCGGTTCGATGTGGTGTCGTCTGAGATTAGACCCACCGGAGTGGAGCGGAGCGGTAGTCGATCCGGCCTCCAACCGCCTGAAAACCGCCGGCCACACCGCCCCGCCTAGGCGGTTCGAGGTTCAGGCGATCCATATGGATCGGCGGCAAGGCGAGGGTCAATTGAGAGGATCGAGAAGAGTAGCCGTTGGCAACGGCTATAATGCCATTTTTTTTTGTTTAAAACCCACTGAAATATATATATATATATATATATATATATACATACTAGTTTTATGTCACTACTACTACTTCTCTTCTACTACTACTACACTACTACTACAATTTTCTACTTTATATATATACTGCTGCTGTTCTTACTACTACTACTACTTCTTTTATATTTTTGTTTAAAAAAAAATGTATCCAAATAACTTTGGCAATCCGTATGGGTATAATATTCATGGAGCAAACGAAACAAGAAATTCCAAAACCACTTTGATGATTCCATGCCAGGTGTCAGCTTTAGTAATACCCGGTGATAACTAATAAGAGAAAGACGAAAATTTATGAAGATTGTCTAGGACACTTACCCATAGTGCATCCGGGCTAGTGACATACCTCCACATCCATTTATAAAGAAGACCCCAATTCAACGCATCTAGTGAACCAATACCCAATCCACCTTTTGGTCGAGCAGATCCCATTTAAGCTAATGCAATTTCTTTTGCTCTTCGTTTCCACCCTAAAAGAAGTTGGCACAAAGAGACTCCAGCTTCTTCCTAGCCGCCACCGGCAGACGAAATAAAGACATATAGTAAGATTCCAATGCGTTCGGATACAAGAATCGACCTTCCTCCTATTTAAAGTAAGCTTGCCTTCCATTTCAAAAGCCGTTTAGAAAAATTGTCAATTATAGGTCTCCGCCAATCAATTCTAGTCATGTTTGCACCAGCTGGAATACCCAAATACACGAATGGGAATGCCTCCCATCTAATAACGGATCTTGAACCACTTTATTCGAGGGGCAAAAATATAAAGATTTTTATTTAAAGAGGCTAAAGTAATTTTTTGTTAAATTATATGGTATAATTTGTAATTTTATATGTAAATTTAGACATAATGAGACAAATTTTGGGGGGCCACAACCCCCTTTGATAATAAATTAGATAAAGTTTTCAAGTCAAGTTACTCAATTATTTTCTTTTTTGAAATAATAAATTAGATAAGATTTTCAAGTCATATTACTCGTGAAATTTGAGTCTTAGATATATGAAGTTTAATCAAAAAAATTTTGTTATAACTTTTAGTCATTTTAGAATTTGAAATCTTTTGTAAGGATATCAACCCGACTATTATACCAACTTGGTAATGATTGTTTTCTTCTCCCAAAATATGAAAATATACGCAATAATTCAAACAATTAAAATAGGAATTAATTTTAACAAAATAAAATAAAAATCGACAGCATTTCACAAGCAAAGGTGGAAGATGAGGAATGGGCAAATCTTATCAGCTCCGTAACCAATCAAAGTGTGCTGCAACAAATCAGTACCCGTGAAATTATGAATTTGTAATCAAAAAATTGGTAAATTTATTTTCTTTCTTATATTCTACTAGTCTTAATACCCGTACGATGTACGGATTGGCTATATATATTGTTCGATTATTTTTTTTATAAAAGAATAAAAATTGAACATGCCTCATCATATGCATTTAATCTCCCCAATGCTAGTCTAATTGTGAGAGACATGTATCATAAACATATCTATCAAGATCTAGCATTTCTTCTGGTATTGGTAATGGTATATAATCTAAAGTTATGATGGTAAAACATAGTTTGTATCGTTTTACAATTTTCAACCACGTTTCGTTATATTAGTAAATGAATAAATAATTAAAAATAAGTAATATTAAATTATAAGCTAGAAATATAAATTATTATTATTATTATCTACTAATTAATTTAAATTATTCTATATAAAATAAATAAATTTAATTTTTATATATTATAAATAAAAATATGTTGTAAATTATAAATTACTACTAAAAATTAATATTGGTGATGGAAATCTATATTTATGGTAACAATGAATAAAATAACATTTTTAATATAAGAGTTTTAATTATATTAGGTATCTATATCTATATATCAATTAATTAAAAGTTTTAATTATTTAT
>JAOEHQ010016314.1:0-15288 GCA_025447715.1 Asclepias incarnata
CCCTTGGTTCTATTGGTATTTATCATTCACATTAATATTATGATATCAAGATTTATGAATGTAGTTTTTTGGTTTTTCTAATATGTGCCCTTAGAGCACATATTAGAAAAACCCGTAGTTTTTAAACATCTTGGGTTTGTTATACAACAAGGATTAGCGGCACAGCTTGTTGCTTGTGTGTCTTCTTTTCAAGTGATGAATTTTTATATATGTATATATAATCAAGTGATGAATTTTTATTAGTCAAATGTTCAATTTTCATCTAAATTTTTTTTTCTTTGATTACAAACAAAATATTATAAATATGTTTGATGTATAAGGTTCACATACTCCGCCTTTGAAAGAATTAGGTATTGTTATTGTTTGATGTATAAGCTTATTTTAATTTCGGGAAGAAAATGATTATTAGATTAGCCTCTCATAATTAAAGTTTTCTGTAGATCCAGTAAACATTTGCAGAAATAGAAGAAAGGTTTGGCTTAGAAAAATTTTAAAAAGCTTACATTTTCATCCCTCAAGTTATATACATAAACACAAAAATCTCCTTTTTTACCTTATGTTGCACCTAAGTTAAGTGCAGTACTAAAGATTTTCCCATAGAAGAATAGAGTACAAAACCAACAAGCTTACTCGAAAGGTTAGCCATAGAATAATAGTCAAACAGAAAGTCAGTAAGAAACACAATGCTTTTTGGGACATCATTTTAGTTTGTAAATTTTGGCTTAAATAAGAAAAGTATTTTATTTTACAACATTGATTCATAAGCTACAGCCAATATATCTCTTTCTATGCAACCTTAAACAATCCAATGAATATATGTAACCAATAAAAAGATATTGCTAAGTAGCACTGCAAGTTGCATATACATTATTATGTAACATTCCATTTCATATCAACATGTATCATCCCATTTCGCGAATTAATAAGATGGTAGTTCTCATTTATACGATTATTGTAAACTACATCACCTAGATGTATATCCACATGCCCCAATGCTTCCTGCATATATTACAGGATCATGTGTTACTTGCATGCCATCTATCATGTATTTTATAGCTTGTTCTTGAAATATGGTTTACCTTTGATGTGCCAAATCCAAATGTATGTTTCCGTTTGCTTATTACTTCGATACGAATAATCTCCTCTACTGGAGCTTCGTCTAACATAAACTGGAATTCCTCGTTCCAAGTTGGATCTTGAGTTTTCTTCAATAACTGTCATTTGAAAATACCAAACCGAGAAGCTCAAGTGCTTAAAGGTGGCAATTTTGATTCATTACTTTTGAATTTGGTTAACGCGATATATGTTTTATCTCTAGCGGGTCAAATACAAACATCGTTTAAAATAAAACGGGTCAAACAAGTTGAAAGTTCGCCTGAAGTGTATTTTTAATACATGGAACTTCCTAAATCATTTTGCTCAAAAACTTCGATTATTACATAAATAATACAATCTTTGTTATCATATTTATACACTATTTAATATATGAAAAGATTATAAATTTTGGATAAAAATAGTTTAGGGTCAGCACTACCAACCCAGCAGCATGTTTCCTCTTGTGCCAAAAACGATTACATATTTTTTACATTTTGCCCAAGCTCAACCCGCCTATTTAGGACAGCTATATAAGTCTAAACTCACCTTCGTTTTACGCGTGTCTCCTTTTAAAATGACTAACGCATAAGGGTTATTGTGGTGTTTTCCTTCAACGTTCTTTGCACCAATCACTGACACTAAAAGTAAACCTGATCGATTCACAAATGAGCTCCTATGTCTTTTAGAAACCTTTTCTTTCTTCATATAGACGTCACTAGGTCCATCATAGACTATGGCATCTTCCACAAAAGGAACGAAAGTTAATTCCACTGTAATGCTCCCTCTTGGCTTCCTGTTGCGGATATCAGTAGAATCTAAGTTTTTGACCAACCCGATAGTCAATTCCTTTTTCTCGTTTGGTTTGAGCAGCATCAACGGGATAACCTGCATTCCTAATTTGTCATGCAGCCCAACCTGCAATAGCAAGATCATCGTCAATTGACATTTTTGTCTCAAAAGATTTCATTCACTACAACTTCAAAAATTCATTTTAAAACATACTACGATTGACCTTAGTACAAAAGTCGCACCTTTTCCCAGTCAAATACATGTAGTTCAAGGACCTGAGACATAGGATCATTTACGGTAAGCTTGAATTCCTCGTTCCACACGGGATTCAAATTTTTTGGCTTTATAGAAGTTTTCTTTGAAGGAATGATCCTCCCTCCACTAAGTTTGAGCTTAACATACGGATCTGAACTTCCAATGATATCCTTCTTCAAGAGTTCACGTGCCTGTACAACCTTCACATGTAGTATACCCACAGGTTTTTTTGCAGCACCACTGTTCCGAAATCATTATTACCCACAGCCAATCAAGATTTACTTTAAAATGTTTTAAGCTAGTAAGCTAAGGTTCAAAAAGTGTAAGTATCTATGGCAAATTCAAAATTGTTATCCAAATACTAAAGCTGTAAATCATTTCAAAACTGCAGATCCAAACTACAAATAACTTATAAGAGCTTACATAGAGGCATCAAGAATCGGTATGTCAAGAGATTGAGGCCAGAGATAAAGACTAGCAACTTGTTTCTTGATTAATTTCTGCCAATAACCGACATTCAAACTGAGTTAGCCAATAATTATTATGATCCAATGAAGCAATCAAATTTCCAAAGCTGAAGACAGGAGCACCTGAACAAAATGACGGGATTGCCATTAAATCACCTCCCATTACTTTCAATCCAAAATCTACTTCCGGCTAAACATATACGTAACATACATTTCAATCATATATTAATATCTTGTTCCACCTAGTTCCAAAGCACATTCAAAACCATATCTACCTTATCCATTAGAGAGACGATAACATTTGAAAAGCACGGGAAGGTTGGGACAAATGGTTTCAGAGTTACCCGCATTGCTGCAGTTACGTGCATATCTATCAACTGGCAGAAAGCAATGCCATTAGATATACTGCATAAAATGTTTTAGGACATATGCACAAAACCATTCTAACCTGAATTTTTATCGGTAGATAAAAAACATTCAAAACTAGACTTATATCCGGATTTCCTGCCCATTTAGCGACAAGATCAAAGACAAGATGGTCCTCATTTAATTCATGTACTTTTATACCTGCCAAGTTAAATAAGAGCAGCCTATGATCATTATGCAAATAAGTGCCTGATTCGTATAGACTTGAGGGAAATATTTGGAACATTTAATGTGTGAAACGATGAACATACCTTGAATTATAGGAGGAAGATTTCCAAGTGTGAGCGTTTCAAAATCTAACGATCTTATATGATACATGCCGATATATTCAGAAAATATAGGTTCTGACATGCTTCTGATCATACCACATATTGCCTACAAGAATAAAACAAACTTAAAGCCCCAAAATCTTCAGAAATCAAAGAAGACATGAACAATATCTTCAAAAAAAAAAAAAGTATCACCTTATCAAGGTAAGGCCACATATCACGAACTAAACATTAAACCAATCGACCTGTACTATGGTTAAAAAAAAAAAAACTATGTTGCATTGTTCTTGCAAACTTAAAAAAACTAATGAAATGTATCAAGATGACAAGTGAAAACACTCGAATTTAGTACTCACACGCTCATAGTCAGGGTGCTTCACCCACAAAGGAAGCTCGGGTAGAATATCAATCAACAAATTTTTATCAATCTCTTGAAGTGGCCTAATGAATGGAATCTGCAAGTTTAGGTTGAGAAAACTCTAACTCAAAATTCCATCACTTTTCCTTGCCGTTTAGTAATTTCAATGACCTACAAAGTTACAATGATTTAAAAATGCCTAAAAAGTGATTTCTAATAATAACAGCATTTTAATGTACCTGTGGTTGAAGTGAAGCAGGAACTGATGCATTGTTGAAAGCCTGGCAACATTAAAAAACACATGTCATACCACATTCTTGAGTACTTACCCATTTATACCAAATATTACATTTCCTAGTTCAATCCAAACTGTGGCCAAATTACATACATAACATTGCTGCAACTCTTGTCATGATAGAAGCTGCCATATATGCAGCCATTTTTGAATTGTAGCCTTTTGGAGAAGAATCCGCTTTATCTACAGGGTAGGCATCTTTGTGAACTAATATGATGTCATCATATGTTGCTGGCAGCTATTTCATAAGTGGAAGTACGGGTCATATCCGCTTTATCTACAGGTTAGTATGATGTAATTAGCTGTAACAATGAGGTTTTAGCAATAAATAGGTAATTAGCTATAATGGGTCGAGCATGATCTTACCAACCGGTCAAAATACTAGGACAAAGGGATGGGTAAATAGCCACCCTTTTTATCTTTTACAACCCTCACCAAAAGAAAATGATGTGCCCGTGGATCAAATAACTAGTGCTTTACATTATTTGATCCAAAGGAACTGCAAGTTGACTCCAGAAGTCAAACGGGCTAATTTTTACACTCAAAATTTGTAGAAACTATAAATCTTTTAAACCACCATCGTAAAAACTTGAACTTGAGCTATATTCTACAATATAAGTTCAAATTTAAATATTTTGGTTCAAATGTACATTAAAACATGTGGTTTTTGGACTCTTGATGTAGGAAGATTGACAGGAAAAAGAAGTCAAATTGGTTTTAAAAGTCAAATTGGTCTTATTTGATGTCACAAGTTCATAAAATTTCTGTAAATGATCATTGCAATAATTCAAAAAAATCTATATTTTATAATAGAGTTTCAGACTGAAAATATTTGGGGTTAAACACTAAAACAAAACATGTAAAATATTAATTTTTGAAAGAAGAATATTGACCCGGGGAAAAAGTCAACTCAAAGGGAAAGAAATGCATACCTACTAGCAGAAGGAGCAAATCCAACGGTATAATAAGTAAGCACAATCCAAATTCCAGATTCTAGAAGTGAAAGTGGAAGCCTCAGAAGCCAAATTGGAAGTGCAAATGCCCAAGCAGGATAAAACAATGAATCCCTTTGTTTGTAGAACACTGGAAGTCGGAAAATTGTCAAAGCAAGCTCAGCCATCCCGTTAAACATAACGTTGATTAGACTGAAAAACAGTGCCCCATAGTACTTTCCACCATCATCTAAATCACCATATTTCATTGTTGTTCTAAAGAACACGGTAAAAGTGAATAAAGCCATGATAGTGATTTGTGTAGTCTTGAAAATGTACACAAAAGCATTTCTCTTCATTAGAAGCCATTCTCTGGATAAACATGCCCTGAAGAGTTCTTTGTTTGATATCCCATACTTATTAGTCACTAGGGCAGCAGGATGAGCTCTAGATTTGTCGTAAGGAACATGAAGAGTACCTGCAATCTTTTGACCAGTATGGAAGTTTTGAAAAAAATGAACAAAATCGTCTACAGAAACATATCGGTATGCTACACTTTTGTTGTACCAATATTGTTCTTGATCTTTTCTTGAGGTGACTTCTTGTAAAAAGTCTGCAACCCCTTTTCTTTCTGGGCATTTGAAACCAACATGTTCGAAGAATTCTAAAACGTTATTCCTTGGACCTTGGTAGACTACTTGACCTTCGGAAAGGAGGATGATTTCATCAAACAGTTCAAAAGTCTCGGGTGCAGGTTGAAGAAGAGAAATTATCATGGTGATGTCCATGATGTGAACCATTTGTCTCATGTACTTTACAATTTGGAATGTTGTGGAACTATCAAGACCGGTAGAGATCTCATCCATGAGGAAAACTTTTGCGGGTCCCACCAGCATTTCTCCTGTTGTAACACGCTTTTTCTGGCCACCTGATATGCCACGTCTCATCTCATCTCCTACAAGTGTGTCTGAACATATATCTAGGCCGAGCAACTATGGCGCCATAATAGTCATCGTTAGTAGTTAGTATTCGAATTTATCTTATACTTGCAGCTCTTAAAATTTGCAATGCAGGGTTGTAAAATGTATTCTACAACCCTGCAATCTGATGGGAAAAATATATTATAAAAACATACCCTAAGAACATATTCGGTGACCAAGCTAGATTCTTGTCCTGAAATTGCTATGGCTTTCATGAAGGCATCAAGTTCGGCATCTGGTTTAATTCCTTCAGCTTTTTCTCGCCTTGACAATTCCGCTAACATCTCATACCTTGGCCCAATTCCCAAGCAACGACCGGAGAAATCCATGGTCTCTCTTACGGTCATTTCTCCATGATGGAGATCGTTTTGGCTAATATAAGCACAAGTTCTTTGAGGAACAAATTCATCCATTTCATGACCACAATATGTAACCTTTCCTGTTACCTATATGTATAGTAAAAAGTACAACAATGAGTTGCTACAAGCCTACAAGTACAAGTAATCAAAGCTTCATAAATCTAGAATAGCTGAATCATTACCCTAAGATCCTTCTCGAGCTTTCCTGCCAGTGCTTTTAACAATGTGGTCTTTCCTGAGCCCGGAGGTCCGAGAAGTAAAGTCATTCTAGAAAAAATCCGATTTCATTAGTAAAAGAAATCAAAACAACAGAATATAAGCTAGAGTTGTAAAGATTAGTTTCTTACCTAGACGGTGTTACAATTCCAGATACATCATGAAGGATATTGACAACTCTTTTCTTTGATGGGAAAAGCCTCAAGAAACCAAGAACGCTCTAAGGACATGATTAAAACACATTAACATCAAGAGGTCTAAAAAGTTACTTATTGCAGTGGTTGCAATTTCAACCCATTTGTACAACGGATAGATAAGAAATAAACTAGTAAGAATACAAGTCAAAGTGACGTGCGAGTTGTAAGTCATCAACAAAGTTACAAAGGTGCATTTTAATGCAACCTAACTCATTCAGACACGTACCAAAATTACAACAAATTTTTACTTCTTACCCAACCCGTCCATTTTGCCAGCTCTAAGTTAACTTTATAAACTTACCTCAACCGAGTTGATAGTAGAATTGAACAAAGTTGGAAGTGCTCTACTTCCAACGAACGCATCCCCTTCAATAGACAAATTCTCATATCTAATCTCAATCCTTGGGATATCAATCCCAACTCTATCAACGCGATCTCTAAGCCGTTCAAGAAGGCGTTCATTGTCATCATCGATTGTTTGTTGTATATTCTTAATTAAATTTTTTCTCTCTTCAGGTCCAAGGTTTGCAACATTAATCTTTTCACGAACAACTTTCCCATCTTCCAAAATGTTAGTCAAGAATCCAGTTTTTAGCCGATCATAAGTCGGTAGTCTTTCAATGGCAGCCCACATTAGTTCATCTTCGTCATCTTCTCTCCCGCTCTTTTGAAAAACATCAACTCCAGGTGTCGTGAACACTTCTCTGATACTAGCTGCGCCCCAACCTTTTGTGCTCCCGGAAGCTAGACTGCCTCTTCGGCTCAGGTTCCTGCTCATATTCCGGCTCATGGTTCTCATCAAGTCATCACCAGTCAATGCTGAAGCCATTTTTAGAACCCCAGATGGAAATCAATTTTTTTTTATATGAACATGAATAACCTTGATTAGATTATTTGAAGAAAATGTGATATGTTTTGTCTCTAGATTTTGGTTTGTTTTTATAGTACACAAATGGTGATTACTAAGAAATTAGAGATGACAAAATGCAGCATGTATTGGTGTCTGGTAATATATGACTAATTAATATTCCATCTTTTGTCATGTTATATGGATTCTTAATTGCTATCCAAACTAGTAGATCATTATTGGTCATTGAGAATGAAAAAGATAAGCGTAACTCGTCTCAGTCAGTTTCTATCAACGTGATTATCTAAACCTTCATCTAGCAGTCTTTAGTCTTTACAAATATTGAAACAATTCTTAATTGCTTTACCACAGCTTAAAATAATAAGTATTATATTAAATTATGCAACATGTTTTTAATCAGAACTAAACAAGTGCTTTTTTATGATCATTTGATATTATATATTATATAAGGTTGTAATCAAATAAAAACTAGAAAAATGTTGAAAACTAAGGAACAAATTTTAGCCACACATTTCTCTTCTCTTCTTTTTCACTTTTTATTATTTTTTACCTTGTTTTTTACATTTTGTAATTTTTTTTTATAATAAGAACACATACCAAATTTTTTTTTTTTTTTTTTTTTTTGATGATGATAAGGTACGGACTCCGTCCTTAAGGGGTAGCGGGAGCAGGTGATCGGTGATGGGATGATCTACCTGACGAGTCCGCCCTTAGCCGTCATGGCTCCTGGACTGACGGGCTACGCGGTTTTATTTTTTATTTTTTTTGGAATGAGTTTTTATTTATAAAAAAGTTTAAAACGATAAAACAAGGTAAAAAAAAAATAGAAAAGGAAGAAAGGGAGGATAAAGAAGTAAGGAGAAATGTGTGGCTGAGATTTGTCCCTTGATTTTCAACTTAATTATGGTTTGCAAATGAAAATTTCATATTATATAATAATAATAATTGAGTTTTATTAATGACAGCCCTATAAGTTGTCATTAGCATGCATAAAACTGTTGTATTTTTATCATAAAATTCAGATGGTAAGTCTTTTAAAAAAATTACAATCTTTTTATGCATATTATTGATAGCCCTCAGAAAAATTCATAATAATTTTCGATTGTTTTATAAGAAACACAAATTAAATTAAACTAAGCGTAAACATGTGGGAACACTCGCTAAAAAAGTTGCCAAATTTATCCACCTTTTTGTCTACACTTCATCACACAGGATTCTAGCAATTGGATGAAGTTAAGGAGTTCCTTTTTTCAGAATCTAGTGGTTGGATTGACCAATGCTTTTGAGTCAATGCATTAGTTTATTGTATTCTTAATTATATGGTGTTAGTTGGTATCTTATGGAGTATTTAATATTATGGCCAAAGGGTATGGAGCGCCTCGAACGGCGGCTTCATCCCAAAAAGCCTCAATCCGTCTAATACATCACCCCATTTGGACGACTTGCACCATTTTGAGGTGCTCCGCGACTTGCAGAAGACTCCGGCTCTTCTGTCTCACTCTCTTGTTTTCTCCAAAATCCAAAGCCAAGATGCCTCCAAAATATCATGAACACCATCCCCCATTTTTAGGTAGTATTTTGGGGTGTGACATGGCGTCACATGACACAAGTCCTCCCTCCCCTAGAAAGCCCCATTTCCCTTAGTCTAAGGTTTTGTTTTCCAATATACTACCAATATCAATCCATTGAGTCACATTTGGTGTAGGTAAGTAGTTCCTATGCTTATTTGTCTTTCTAATAAAGTGATGTTTATGTATTACTCCTAGTTCTATTTTAAGTATTTGCATTTCTATTTTAGTTTTTCGTCTTATCAATTATCTAATTTCAAAAATAGTTGATAAATTTCTAACTTTAGTATAATAATTAGACAAACAAAAAGTTTAACGTTTTCGAAACAGTTACATTCAAAAACTAAAAATTGCTACTTGATCAACTAAAATGCCAATAATTATGCTTTCTTTTTATAATTTGAGTTTTTCAAGTGTGCAACAGAAAAAGCAACAGGTGGTATTGATGATGATATTTGATTAATTCCCCATCACTTTTGTACTAACAGAACTTGTTTTAAAAAATACTCGTAAATATGTAAGAATTTGATACGTGTATAATAGAATTATATTGTCTTTAAAAAAAATTATTTTATTTGTAACACATGCCTTCTAAAAGTTCAGGTGAATGGTGAATGGTGAATGGTGAATGTGGCGAGCGAGAACCGTGAGGCCCAAAAGGTCAACTTTGTCTTGATAAATGTCTTTGGCCCACCTTAGAATATATAGTGTTTGCCTGTTGGGCTATGATAGAATATATAGTGTTTGCCTGTTGGGCTATGATCCGTAAATTGGCTTAATGGGTCATGGGTGTGCTTTTCATATAATCGCAACAATTATATATTTATATAAGAGAGAATCATTTATGGTCACAAAAAGAACTACTTTCTCTTTGATGGTTAAAACAAATTTTGTATATCTCCAAAACAGCAAACATACGACACCAACAATACTCAATCTTGTCAAATCAGGTATGAAAGAGATAAAATGTAAACAGTCACACCTTTATCTGAAACAACAAAATTAGTACTTGATATTTTTGTTTGAGGAAAAGCGAAAGCTTTAATCTTTTCCTTTTAAAGGACAATATATATAAATACATATATTCATAATAGCCAATACTATATATTACGTCGACATTAAAATGATAATATCGATCACAAGTTCACAACCAATTTTAGAACGTACAATAACAACAATCGGACCTTAAACTTGTCACGATGCTAGAATAAACTTATGACACTAACTTTAATCTAGTTTTTAAGAACCACGAAGTGTCGTTAATGTTTTACCTATACTGCACAAAACAACACTACATAGATATGCAGGTTAATCTATGAATTTAAGACCTTAGGATTATGATTAGCAAGAGTGTTAATCTCGGAAAAGATTTTTTTAGGTATATGATCATTCATAGGATCTCATTTGAACCATCGGATCGTGAAATCTCTATGCAGTCTAATATGAATAAAATTAGTAAGTTTAAAAAGTACAAATGATACTACCTTGCTAAAATTAAGTAAATGAGAGAATCGTTCGACTCCTATACTCTCGCCATGGCAGAATCAGGTATCGTTGTTGTATATAACCGACTACCTAGCTACTAGTGTAACTTTTATGAGGTCTTCAACTTCAACACTTTCGCCATAATAACAAATATGAATCACTGCTAACATCATTTGATGACTTAAATCGTTACAAGTTGCATTCTACCAATGTTATTTATTCTTCATGATTTCATAACCTCCTAATCACCAACCCTGGAATCAACCACGCTGGATATGCGATACAAATAACACAAGTCGTAAATATGTTATAACACTTGAATAGGATTTTGCGATCTCAATCTTGTAATACAAAGATGATCCCTGGTAGCATTTCGATCTTGTAAGACCGGTAAAAAAGCAATTGAACAGGAAATGACTAAACATGCCAAGAGAGAATAAAAACAAAAGCAAGTAGAGCCAAAAAGGAACAAACCCCTCATAAGTTAAAAACCCCATGTATAGTTTTTTCTTACTTGACGTTTAGAAGAAACTAAACTAAAGCTCCCATTATACAGCATTTGGTTTGTAAGAAGGTACTATGAAGTACTAATGATGTAGAATGTACATGCAATCAAGAAGATCTGTACAACAATTACAGTACTACCAGCTTTCATGGTCAACATGCAAAAGCTTCCAACACCACTAGTAAAAAAAACCGGTCATAAGGCTTGCATCGCTCTTCCTCTCATATCGATATAAAACGACCACCGTTCAATTGGTAAAAATCAAAACATCAAGTAAAACCCGAGCTATTCACTGGACATAAAAGTTCATAAATGGTATCATCTACTGATCCAGATGTTGATCGAGCTTCTGCAATTTGAAGTGCCATGGCCGCCTTGTAAGTTAGTAAGTCTGCAACCTCCATTAATAGCTGAGCTCTTCGACGCTTCACAACTGCCACCTGTTCTGCCCTCTCTGCAGCTGCTTCGGCCTCTTGAACTTTGATCATGGCATTTCCTTCCTCTTCCACTGCATTATTTTCAAACAAGGCATCCATAAAGATATTTCGACAGCAAGGTAGATTTGTTCAATTTGAGTTCCGATTTAGTAGTTTCATAAGTTCATCTACTCTCTCCATCCTAAAATAAGGTCTACATTTTCATTTTAGTTCGTCCCGTATAAAAAAATCTATTACAATAGTATATGTTAATTTTACAATTCTACCCTTGTTAATCTCATTCACAAAACTAGATCCTTAAAACATTGTGGAAAAAGCAAGGGTAAATTTGTCATTTAGGTATTATTCAATGCAATGATTAGTAATTCATAAAACTACATGCCCTTTGGGACGAAGGGAATACGGTATATGCATTTGACTATAGCTGAAAAGCCTAAACTGAACCAGTTATTGATTCTCGCATTAGAGTCAGTCTTCTCAACCACGGCCAATAACACAAACACCTTGCACAGAATACCATAAGGACAAATAGATGATCTTACAATACTAGAGATAGAATATCATCAAAAGGGCATATTTAGCCTAGCGGTATTGGGGTGTCCCATCAACCTAAAGGTTGTGGGATCAAGTCTCATTGGAGACATTTGGAGTATTATTAGGTGGTATAGGTCTAAAAAAGAGCTGTAACTTTATCAACCCACATATAACATATAAAAAGAAGTTAACAATTATGGTAGAAAGATAAGCATATAAACAAACCTTTCAGAAAAGTTAGCTGCTTTCCCCTTCCTGCTTGGGTCACACGTTGTCTAAATGATCTCTTCTTGCGCAAAACCGCTTTAATATTGAGTTGTTCAGGGTTTTTCGGTTTGTAAGACTGCCAAGAAAGATCAACCTGATTTGTTAGAAAAGCAACCTTCAACTATGACACAAAATGATTTGCTAACTGGATGCACATACGGCACTACACATGTATCCCCATGTTGACAGTTGACACAACATCAAGGATACAAAACCCCCCATTACATTGCCCAAAAAGCCAAAACTCTTGCCACTGCTGTCACTGTCCATCTTAAGTGACAATCTAAAATTAAGTGCCGATTAGATCCATACACCACTACACATGTATCCCTCATATTGATGTAGCACCGACAATAAAAAACGTCTTTTATTTGCCACACCAATATAGGGATGCATGTCTTATGTAAAATAAGCATCTAGTCAGTCACTTCTTTACAGGTTTGCACTAACGACGACAGAATTGACAAATCAAATACCATTTGATGCAACAGCATGCCAAGAGACCCATTAACTGTTTTGTTATTAACTCAAACTTTCATACTACATAAACGCATCCAGTGATAAAGCAGAAAATACAATCATTAAACTTTTGCTTGCAAAGGTGGCAACTCGACCTATTTATTAATGAATAGGGGTTAATTCGGATTTTGACGAGTGAACAGGTAAAATCAAAACGGTATCTTAGTTAAAAACGGGCCAAATGGGTCAAGTGGAATTACAGCTGAAATAATATCATTATTTTTATTGACAGAAAAGACTTGGCGACAAAAGAGCCAAAGGAAGACCTGACTTGTACAAAACTGTGCTACTTGACCCATTACCCAGACTCACAGGACCCACCCACTTTGCCACAGCTATTTGCTTGCATACGTCTTACAAAGACAAAAGTTACTATATTGTTGTTTTTACCTGAAACACCCGAACAAGAGCTGATTGCCTCTTCTTCCGTTTAGCCATCCAATAATCATAAATGGCTTCCAAAACTTCCTTTGATGCCAGCATAGAACACCGATCAACAGCCAATGTCACATCAGAATAATCCTCTGGACTGACATAGATCCCTCTTTCGAAAGCATCAATTATTTTCTCAAAAGTAGCATCATCTACCCGTGTATCCTGCTCATTGTTAAACTTGTTTAGCCACTCATCATCACCAGAATCCATGTCATAAACCGGATCACTCTTCTCCAACACTCTGGAAACTTCATCGCCTCTTGAGCTGATATATGAATCGGGCCTCTTAAAGGGTAAATACTTCTCCTCTGCATACCCCACTACTTCATTCACACGAGGAACAGGTATTATACTCTCTACAGAAGACTTCACTTGCACGGTTCGTTCAGAACATTTTCTGTATAGGTCCTTGAAAACAGACCAGTCTTTCCTATTTGGAAACTCAAGCTTCCAACTCTCATCACTGCCGGTCCAAATTATGGCATGAGTGACACGGTTGCAAGCACAGGGTCTCATTACATTTCGGGCTTCAACACGAAACCTCTCGACCCCGTTCCTTTTAACTACAAGAAACCACTGATTGGGGGCCGACATTTCCATCGTAATAACAGCTCCTACTTCTCTATAACACCTGTCTGATTCCATCACCAAGATACTCGCATTGCAACTCACTGAGCCTATATCTTGTTTTAATCCTTTGTATTCTTTAAAACTAGCTCTTCGAATTGAACGATTAATCTCAAGGTTTGACTTTATCGGAAAAAATGGGACACCATCCTGCACAACTCCCCCACCCGACTTCAAGTGTCCAAAAGTTGAAGGACCAAATTGTTTTCTTGACCTCAAAGAACTCCGTCTCTTTTGTAGACCACGGTGCATGGCAACACAAGTTCTTGGAGGCAAACTTGAAGAACTTAACCGAGTCAGTCTAGGAGCCACAACCCTCATTTCCTTCTTTTTCCTACCTCTAGTTTTTGGACCCACACCAGGCTCCGTCGTCACATTTGATACCAAACCTTCCGTTACAACCTTCTTTTTCCTACCTCTACGCCTTGGAACCACACAAGGGTCAACCTTAACATCCGGTTCCAAAATGAACGACTGCAACTCTTCCGTCTCAACCACCTTCCTAGATTGCTTCCTAGAGAACTTTTTCCCAAATTTCGTATCCACATCATCGCAATTCGTTAACTCGTTCCTCTTCCGTTTTCTCGTATACACCACTCCCCACCGCCTACTTTCCCTCCCACAATTCTCCCCAACACCCTCAACCGAATCAAATTCCTTCAACTCCCCTAACTTAAAATCCTTAAATGCCACTCCGCCATCAACAACATCCAACACAACATCAACACCTTTCTTCCCGTCATTCGACTTTCGCCATCCTTTTCCCTCACCACCGCCACGAAGCAACTCGATCCAATCATCACCCACAGCTAAAGTAGGCCTTCTCATATGCTTAATCACTTTGCTTTCCTCACAAGGAAACAACCTTCTACCTGACCTTAAAACCCTAGCACCAAAAACCCTTGTTGTCCTTCTCATCTCCACCGACGGCATCACCCTCCGATCACTTTTCCGGTCCCTTTTCCGGCCACTTCTCAACAACCTTTTTCCACTCAATCTCTTCACTATTTTTACAAGATTTTCAATTTATAACATAACCCATAAACTAAATCATAAAAATAAATACAAAAATATTAATATATACATATATATAACCTACACGAACAGAAAAAAAAGATATATAGATTATTGAGGCATAATAAGATCTGGGTATTTCAAAAAACGAACAATTGTACGGAAAGTTAAAGGCTTTTTTTTAGATTCTCATGATATGATGTATGTTATTATAGATATAGATATAGAGACATGGGTGGGGGGTGTGAGGTGCACGTACCTGATGACGGCGCGTGAGAATATAGATATATAATAATATAGTAATATGATGAAGAAGGATTGGTGTGTGGGTGGGTTTGGCGGCCGAGAGAGATGGGGGGTGAAGTGAACAAAGATGAAAGGGTAGTGGCCG
>JAOEHQ010016325.1:0-15287 GCA_025447715.1 Asclepias incarnata
CGTTTTCTGTTTTTCATGTTTTCCAAGAAAACAAAAATGGAAAACATGGGGTGTTTTCTTGAACTAAACGCGCCCTATATTACTTCAATAAGAAATCTAATATATAAATAAGTAATTATTGTAAGAGGTGTTACGCCTTAAAAGTACAAGCTGTGTCTTTTTAAGCAATTTTTTTTTTCACTTTTACCTATTTGACTGGATGTCACCAATAGAAAATATTTATTATCCGCCGCATTGCGCGGGCACTATGCTGGTAAAAGATAACTTGAATAGACATGTTTAGAAGTAAATGGGTCAAAATTGCTACCTTTATTGTTTGGCTACTGGTTTTCATTGTCTTGTTTGCTTTTTTCAGGTGGAAGAATGTGCCAATGTCTCCGTTAACGTGAACTGGCAATGCTTTCAATTTTTGAAGCGACCCTTAACCTGAGACAATACAAATTAAGTTAGATACACACATACAATGTGAATAGAGGGGAAAACCCACCACATGTAATGCTAAAATGGACTCCAGGTTATTAAAACTGGAAGACTTTTGTTCTGTAAGGTGTTCCTTGACGTTTTCCTACTTGTGGGCATAAATGAACTTCTGTATCTTGTTGGTTCGTATAAACGTGGTAGTGTTCTCGGTCTCTTTTGAAGCTGTCAAGCAAGCTGACCAAAACAAAAGTAATTGCTCATTAGTTGTTGTCAAAGGTATTTGCATAAAATCAATGATATTTATGACGGCATGAGGCTACAAATGTAGATTTAATAAAAAGCATATAATAATAGGGAGAGTGAGAAATGTGTGTTGACGTGGTGATGTTCATATCTTAAGGAAATGTATGTGGCAATGTATGTTGAAGAAAGGTTATATCCTCTTTAAGTTGATCCGGTCATCAGAAAAGTGCCAAAAAAAAAACAAAAAAAAACTTGGGTCTTTTTTAACACATAAATCGACCATTAATCTTTCACATCCAAAAATAGCTGCAGATTATACTCGTACGCCTTCATTGTCAAAACAATTTATTAAATTTCTGATATAATTAATGTTCATGGGTGAGTTTATCCGACCTAAATTAGTGATTTGAGAAAATCGAAAACCGATCATAGTTATACATTTAGTTTTATCAAAATATAAAATTCACTTTCCTTCATTTTATTAAATTTTAAAAATGGCTAATGTATATTTTTGAACAAATTACACCATTACAGTTTTCAAAAATGGTTAATGTATAGATTTAAACAAGTTCTACCATTAGAATTAGAATAAACGGCATATATATATTGCGAATAAAGGAGTAATTAATTTACCTTTCCCTAACAAAGGGGTATCACCACTTTCATGACAAACAAATGAGTTAGTGATCAAT
This sequence comes from Asclepias incarnata, assembly GCA_025447715.1. Lineage (NCBI taxonomy): Eukaryota > Viridiplantae > Streptophyta > Magnoliopsida > Gentianales > Apocynaceae > Asclepias > Asclepias incarnata. The sequence continues at coordinate 1,356 of JAOEHQ010016325.1, forward strand.
TTCAAGTCAATTAAGAGGTGTCTTGATGAGTTACCGCCTAGTAAGATAGTATCGGGCATGTGTCAGACTCTATACATCGTGTTACCACTTGGCAACATGTTTTTGCCGATGTAATAGTCCATGTAGCCGATGGGACAATCCATGTACGTAGTCACGTCAACATCGTCTTTTCATATAAAACTTTTGGCCAACTCACAACTCGACTTTCCGCCGATGAGTCACCACCACCACTATCATCCACCACAACCAACGCTACCTACGTGAACTAATTGTTGAAAAATGAAGATATAGGTTGGCCGCAAATTTCTCTAAAGAAGAAAAAGAAGATGCTGATGTGTCTGCTTACATGGACGATCAAGTGGGCAAAAAGAAGTTGATTCATCAAATCCTCCTCTAATTGACTTGAAATTGATCCCTTTGTTTGTTGTGAAATTAGTATTACTCTTTAATGGGGAAAATAAATTAATTGGCTTCTTTTTTGATAATTACCGTAAAATAAAAGGTTTTTTTCTTTCATTAAATAAGCTACTCTGTATATTTTTTCTTGATATGTATTGAAATATCACGTATAAATCATATGCGATTTGTAGTGTAACTTTCAAAATACTCGCATTCATAAATTTTGATGTTATTCACGTATTATAATTTATTTTTATTTTTTTTAACGGTAAATTTAAGCTCAGTGGCATTGCCTCTTCATATACCAAACTCTAATTTCAGGGAAAACTCATTCTGGAAAAACTCATGTCTCCATTCCTATGAGGATTTTTACTCACACTAGGATTTGAACCTAAGACCGCAAAGTCTTAAGTTACCCCAAATACCAATCGATCTATTGATGATTGGTTCACATATTATTATACTTTGGGGTTTCGAGTCTACAAGTCGAAATTATTAATCAAACTATTTTTTGGTTTTTGAAAACTATACATTATATAAATAACGTGTGATAATAGCTAAGGTTTGAAGTTGTATATCACAAATGGTTTATCTTATAAGTTTTAACATCCACCTAAAAACTTTAACTTTCTTTTTTTCGATTTTGATAAACTAAAACATCATATAAAAAAGAACTCGTGATTATAGCTAAAAATTTAAATTTAGATATTTTTGTTAAACGCATGGATTTTGTCTTACAAGTTTTAATACATACATAAAAAAGAGAATAACAAAGTCGTCAAAGTATATCATACGACTCCTATAAAAGGAACGGTGTTTGATTTGATTGTGTAATTTTTTTCATTTAACAATTAAACAATTTTAAGATAATAAAATTTTTAAAAAGAATGGAGGAGCTAGTTTTAATTAATAGTTTAGTTATGAATTCCTTCCTTGACTCAACAATCAATCAATTACAATAATCTAACAATAGATAAGAAGATGAAGATGATTATGGTGGTAGAGAGGCAACAGTAGACAGAAAGAAGGAGAGAGCAGAGTAATATATTATATTCACTATTAGAGGAGTATTCGTGCAATGCGGCGACGGAGGCGGTGGCAGTGTGGTGGTGGCACGAATGGTGGTGGCGACGCCAAGTAGCGTAGGCAATTGATGTAAATAAGGGTAATGTATGTATTTGATTAGATAAAAGATATATGATATAAATATGTAAAACGGGTAATATAAATATTTCAAAATATGAATGTTAAGAACATTCTAAAAATAAAAACCCCAAAATGTAGTTATAGATAATTGTGTGTTCACAAAAATACAATACATAGGTTACAATATATATTTGTAATCGTGACGTGAAAATCAGGATACAGTACATCATGGGGTAGACTAGGTCTAGGGGTAGGGCTATCAATCCTCGACCCAACTCAAAACCCAACCTGAAACCGACTCGAAAAAAATCGGGTTAGAGTTGTGAAATCTCTACCCGTCAACCCGCCAACCTACCAACCTACTAGCCTGATTTTTTCCGGGTTGAGTTCAGGTTGACCCATTGGGTTAACAGGTTGACCTGCCAACCCGAAAATATTTGAAGTTTATATAATTTTTTTAATAGGTCAACCCACCAACCCATTTGACCCGTCAACCCGCCAACCTACAACCCATTTGACCTGAAATTAACCCACCAACCTGCCAACCCATCAACCCACAACTCATATGATCTGTTTGTCATGAAATCAACCCGCCAACCCGAATCCGAACCCATTGATAGCCCTATCTAGGGGTAATATAGGAAATGCGCGCACACGCGCGCGCGCGCATACACACACACACACACACACACACACATATATATATATATATTCATATTCTATTAATCTCAATTGTTAGGAGAGCTTGGTAGGATTTTTTTCTTGGATGTCTTCTCAAGTTGGAGGAAGCAGAACCCGGTTAACACAACCAACTTTCCTTGCTGGGTGAGCCTTCACCTTTGGATGGATTTATAGAATCAAAATAAAATGGTAGGTTTATACTTCTCTTTCTCTGTTTCATTTTTATTGTATTGCTTACTAAATTTGTTGCCTTAAAAAGAAAGTCGTATTTCATTTAATATTACTACAATAAATAGTTGATCTTCCTATTTTTTTTCGCCTAATTTTTTTAAACTTTAATTTTAAAGTTTGGAATTGGGTCAAATCTTGGTGTAATATCTCCCCCTTATTGCATTCTCTGTCCGTGACTTACTTGAAGCGCGCACTCACCTTTTAGTGTCGTCTTCTAAAGTAAAAACCGTTCAAGTGGTGATCATGGCTGCTTGTTGGGGCCATATGACGAGCTAGGAACACATTCATTTTTGAAGGCCAAACACTCGTATTAGGAAAACTAATGGAAGAGATTAAAAAAAAAAAAACCTCTTTTATGTGGGTTAAAAACCGAGCTATGTTGTGTTTAGTTACATGGGATAATTGGTGCATGTTTAGTTTTTGATGTAATCTATTTATTTATTTTGGTTTGGTTGTTTGATTTGAAGTAAACTATTGGTATTGTTCTCTATGATTATCCAGCTGCTTGCTTGCAATCTTTTGAGAAATGAAGTTGATGTTCGATGTTAAATTTTTTTTTTAAAGTCAACATACCTTTAAATGTAACGAAAAAAGATAATAATCAATTATAATATTAAGGGATAGTATTTGGGTGCTGCTATTCTCACAATACAGGGACTCAGTGCGTGTATTTAATCAATTTTACGGGGCGAATGGAATTTTTTTGTTTCTATTCACTTACCGTACCTAATATTTCCCATAATATTAAATGCATTCGTTTTAAATCACAAAACTGTTTTTAGGGGTGGTATTTATTATACTCAAGTTAGTTATTGATAGAGTTGTAAACGAGCCAACTACTCGTGAGCTACTCTAGCTCGATTGAGCCGAACTTAATAAAAAAGATAGGTAGATATCTATGTCGGTTAACCGGTCAAACGAGTTCTGATTAGAAAGGGTTCTTTACAAATATGGATCAAAACTTTTCATAATGGAGGTGTGTAATAAGATAAGTGTTTGGTGTAAGGCTAGCTCTTTTTATATTTTCTTTGTCAAATATTTGATTGACATTCATAATCATGTGGGCCTCGGCAGAACATCTAAGAAGATTTTAAAAGGTATTGTTTTTGTGACGTGTTGGCGCTTATGGAGAGCTAGGAACGACTTCAAGTTCTCTAGTGTGCCGGTAAACATTGGGAAAATTATGATGCTTATCAAAACCTCTAGCTTCTTATTGTTCAAGAGTAGATTTAGGAATCTTTGGATTAGTTGAGAAGATTGGTGCAAGTTCAAATGTAAATTAAGATTTGTATGTATATTATTATCCCGTAAGTTTTACGAGCGTTTGTGAATAAAAGTTTCCTTTAAAAATAAAAATAAATTCATAAATTTTTTATCATTTCCAAAAGGAAAATGATTGATATGCCTAAATAGTATGCCTAAAGATGTGTCTAACAAGGAGGGGTAGACATATGACAAAATCAATGATGGAGATTAAGAAAGAGAAAATATGTTATACACGTGTCAACAAATAAATGGGATAGACTTATTATTAGGTATATTTTTTAGGTATATATATCATTACTCTTTTCAAAATAATAAATTATTATTGTGTTAGAGAAATAAAAGATTCTCACGTGGCAAGAAAGCCAGTAGTCTAGTCGTATATTTTAACAACCTATAAGGCTATAATCATCAATTTCAGTGAAATAAACACACACACCACACTCACTCACTCACTCACTCACATAAACAGATATATACGTATATATATAAACCTATACATACATACATATAAATAAATATAATATAATAAAATAAAATAGAGATATTTAGTGAGTGAGTGTGTGTGTGAAGCAAATGAAATGAGAGAAGAAGGAATAAGCTCGTCGTCGGCAGACCCAATTCTGTTCCGCAATTCTCCTCCCACTCCCGCTGCCAGGTTACCTAACCCTAATTCATTCATTCCCCCCATTTTCCATTTATATATACATACACACTAACTGTCTCTATATAACATATATTTATATTATATATATATATTGAATTACAAACAACAAACCCTAGACTGTTATATTTGTTGCTAATTTTAATTCTGTTAGGGGCTTCTTTTAAATTCTAGTTTCAGATCAAATTTTATTAAAAAGAAATGGTGTTTATTTATTTATTTTATAACTGAATTTTAGGTTTGGTAGCTTGAGATGGAAACCGAAATGATGTAGTTAATTTAGTTTGTGGATATGATATTATCTATGTACTTGGATTTGTTTAGGGACATCTTAATTATTTGCATTAATTAAACGAGTGTTTTGATTATTCTTTTGTTGGTTTTGTTCGTTGTGTGAGTGTGTTGGATAAGGAATTCTTTTTTATTATAGTATTGGTACGGACACCCCATACCCCGCTCTTGGCAGGATTGGGTATTGTTGTTTCTGTATTAGTACGGACGGATTAAGATTATATAAAAAGCGCCATTAATGTAGAAAGTTTAAAAGACATGCCTTTTTCAAAATGTTGGACAAGCACAAAAATCTTGAAAACGGGGAGCTGGTTTATTCGATTTTGTATAAATGGAGTTTGTTTTCGGGTGTTCAGGTTACCCAGGGAGGGTGAGTCTTTTGACTCGGATGTACGTGGCCTAATCTGGGTATTCCCGCGGTCTTTCCAAACCCTTTCTCTTGCCACCCCCCACCTAGGGTGGTTCGAACTTGAGATTTCAGATCGTCTGACCACTAGGCCACTATGATGGTGTTTTTCTTTTCCGATTTTATATGTTAGTTTGAGAAAACATACTTTTTACGCTTTCTAGGCTAAGGATATTTGTTTTTCTAAATGTATATGTGTATTCATGTGCTGTAACTATTAAGTTAGGATCGTATGTTTAAATTTATGTGTATTTCTTATCAGTTCTGCGGGGGCATCATCACCTGCTATTGCTACTAATGCTGGCAGTACAAATTGGTTGGGTCATGGGCAGGGGTCGAAAGTAGGTTCTCTATCTCGAATGGGTTCACAGCCCATGTGGATTTCTGTCAGTACCAGTGTTGGTGGTTCAGCTCATGGCTCATCTCAGCCTTCATGTAGACCATGGGAAAGGGGTGATCTTCTAAGGCGATTGTCTACATTTAAGCCTGCCAATTGGTTCGGGAAGCCTAAGGTTTGAATCAATTGCTATTTGTTTCTCTTGTGTTTTCTGGTATAATATGTCGAACATTCATCATTGGAACTCTAATCAGAATTAGTGCCCTACATTTTTTTATTTTTGCGTTCTAGTTTTCTTCTTTAAGTTTAGCTGGGATATTAGAACATATTCTGTTTATCTATGGTCCTTTTTGGGTAGCCCACATGAACTGGCTCACTGCTTAAGTTATTTACTGTTACAAAAAGCAAAATTTATGTATACTTACCTTGCTGTAAAATTGTGGTTGTGATGAGGAATGGAAGTATTTCAGTGATATTAGAAGCTAAGATACTGTCATTCACAGAAAACAAAGACAGTGTTACTACATAACTAGATCCAAACATCGTCATACATACTAGAAATATCTTAACATTGCGTATTTCTGAACACGAATATTATCCTAATTAGGGACAGACTTTAATTTAAGCATCATACATAAGTTATGTGGTATTGGTTTGTAAACTTTTTAAGTGTATCTTTGTAGAGTGCTTGAAATTTGTATTGCCCACAATTGAAGTATCCCATATTCTTAGATGGTATTGTGCATGTGCCTTGAGACATATATTGGTATAATGGTAGAAGAGACAATAAATCTTCTTAAGGGTCTATTCTGGTTTTTTGAATTTCTTTTTTTTTTTTTGGACTTTCCAATTTTTATCCCCCTCTCCTCATATGGTGTCATTTTTGTTTAGTCATTTAATTTTATTTTAATTCCTCTTTTTCTGGCAGATATTATTATGTTGAAGAAAGTTCTAATTGTTTAGTACTATAGTTGTTAGATCGAGCACTTTCAAGTTTGGTTATCTTTTTCAATATTCTTGGTTGTTGACGGTGGATGGGTGTTGATTGCTATGGGTGGGTGGTGTAAAATGAAGGATAAAGAGATCAGCTAAAATTTTAAAGATAACAGTTGGGTTTAAACGAGGGACTGATCTTGTTATAATAAATGAAACGACATACATATTTCTAAATAAAATGGCACATAATAATCACATGTGCTAATTAACAAAAATATTTGAGGAATGGAAAGTGTATTAAAACCAACTTTGCTAGATCTATTTCCATCACTGTTGACAGGTCTACATACGTAACTTGGGTATACTTCCAGGGGCTGTTATGTAGTCTACTTCAAATAGTATAAAGAGTGTACGCATGTTCCATAATTGGTTCTTATAAATATTCATTTTATATGTTAATGCCAATTAATCTACCTTGCAGGCTGCTGGTTCGCTTGCCTGTGCAAGAAGAGGCTGGATAAATGTAGATATTGATAAAATCGAATGCGAGTCATGTGGAGCCATCCTCAAATATGTTGTACCAGATTCATGGACTCCTATAGAAGGTCAAATTAATTGACACCTGAAATCTTTGACTGACATTTAACATTACATTTGTGCTTTTATTCAGACTATGAATATATTATCATTTTTATGATCTTTATTTCTTACTTTTTAATCAGGTGATAATGTCGGAGAAGAATTTGCTAATCAGCTTGACGAAGGACACAAAGTCATTTGCCCTTGGAGGGGAAACAGCTGTGCAGAAAGTTTAGTGCAGTTCCCTCCTACTCCTCCATCAGCATTAATAGGCGGTTATAAGGACCGTTGTGACGGATTGTTCCAATTTCTCTATCTTCCAGTTGTGTCTGCTTCAACCCTTGAACAGATGAGGGTCTCCAGAGGCCCAGAAATTGACCGGTTTCTGGTTCAGTCATATACTTTTGCCACTGGGGAATCCGGGTGTAAGGCAGACATTGCAACCAGTTCGGAGAATAACAGAGAAGAAGCCTTATGCATTTATTCACGAGTAAGATACATGAATTACTTACAACAACAACATCAACGATACCCAACCCAATGTTGTTGGTAATTATTTTTAGATGTGGCAAGATGGGTGGGTCTGGCAGGGTATCGTGTCAGATGGGTGGGTCTGGCTGGGTAACGAGTCAGATGGGTTCTAGTTGAAACGTGTTGCTACTGGACGGGTCAGTTGGGTACTTAGGTTGACCCATAAATACTTCCTTTTTTTTTTGTCCATTTTACTTCTTTTATAGATTTTAGTTTGTTAATTTTGATTACAAAAACAATATTGCTAGTTGCATACAATATTGATAATCTGAATTATTAAATGATTTAGGAGGTTGTGTACTTGTATACTTTAATTTGTGGGACTTTCCGCTCATTTGATCCATTGATATGTAAATGGGTAATTGCCAGCCCCAGTTATTGTCTTCACTCGTCTGTTCTTTTCTTAAATTATCTTTCATCTGTCTTTAGGCCCAGAAATTGATTAGCCTCTGTGGATGGGAGCCAATATGGCTTCCAAATGTTCAAGACTGTGAAGAGAATTCTGCTCATTCAGCTAGAAATGGCTGTTCTTTCAGCCCCATTAGAGATTGTGCCCCTCCAGAAGCTCGACTTCCTAACAAAAAAGCATTATCTGCTTCAACTAAAAAAGGTCCTGTAAAGAATGAACAATTACCAAGATCTCCTTTGCTTGACTGTAGTTTATGTGGGGCCACAGTCAGAATTTTGGACTTCCTGACAGTTAATCGCCCTGCTCGTTTTGCTCCTAATATTAATGATGTTCCCGAAACAAGCAAAAAAATGGCCCTAACTCGTGGAGCAAGTGCAGCCAGTGGTATTAATGGATGGGGTGCCACTGATGGCATGGAGAAAGACCAAAATGATCTTGATGAAGCAGCAACCACAGGGGAGGGAAAGTCGATGTCAAATATGGGGGTGGATTTAGATCTTACAATGGGCGGTGGATTTTCTTGTGGAAATACTCACAAAAGTGCGATACACGAACAATACCAAGATGCAAATATAGGGAAACATCTAGTTATCGGGCAGCCTGCCAGTAGCGAGGTTGGTGACCGAGCAGTATCGTATGAATCCCGAGGTCCCAGTACCCGGAAGCGGAATTTGGATGAAGGTGGGAGCACTGTTGACAGGCCACCACACGTTATGATGCAAGCGGATAGTGTTGAAGGTGTTGTTATTGACCGTGATGGAGATGAAGTAAATGATAGCAAACAGTCATCTGGTCCTTCTAAACGTCCCTGTGAGCGCGAGTCTCAAGTTCTTGAATCACATAGAAGAGATTCATCTGGTGCAGGTCCGAGCCAGACTTTATATTTTGATATCGAACGAGATGCTCCATTTCATCCATCCACTTTAGATTCAGCGCGAGCTTCCTCTGTTATTGCAATGGATACTATTTATCATGGTGAAGATGATGATTCAATGGAAAGCGTTGAAAATCATCCTGGAGATGTTGACGAGATCAATTATCCATCTGTGTCAGCATTCAAGAGTCCTGATTTAAATGAGATGTCTGATTTGAACTTTAGTAATCAAGCTCAACAGAGTATCTGTCCTGCTTCGGTTCGGGCCCCTGGTGAGGCCGGGCTTAGCAGCACCAATGATGATGAAGTATTAAATACCGATACCATCACCGGTCAACGGAGGGAGGGACAGAGTCTTGCTATTAGTGGAGGAAGTGTTGGAATGGGTGCTAGTCATGAAGCTGAGATCCATGGGGCTGATGCTTCAGTTCATAGGACAGAAAGTGTTGTTGGGGACATGGAGCCAGTGGCTGAAGTGACGGAAAACCAAGGACAAAATAGTGAATTTGCTGCAGATCCTGGGGTGATGGGTGATTTTGTTCCAGAAGGAATGGATCAAGATCTGTTGTCGAGGTCAGTAGGAAGAGAGGATAGTGGGTCAAAAATTGTGGGTTCAGCTAAGGCAGAATCTGTTGAAAGTGGTGAGAAGACTAGTAACATGAACATGTTGGCCAATGAGCAAAGTGCCCACCAATCTGTTTCTTGCAATGCGGTTTTATATTCTGGAATTGAAGTATCCAAGGATGAGGTGACACAGGCAGGGAAGTCATCTCCTACTGATGAATGTGGATTCACAAGCTATCCAGTTGCCAATGGGATAGGTAGGTGTCGTGCTATCTTTATTATCCTTAAACACATACACGCTCTCCCCCTTTTGTTTATCTACACATGACTAGAAGTGGCATGCGGGTTGGAAACGGTCAAAATGGGTTATCTTTAAGTACAGGTCAAAATGGGCACGGTTGACCCAAAATACTTTCTGTCCACACATTTCAAATTTCAGTATGGATTGATTGTGTTAAATATGATTACAAAAGCTAAATTATTCCAATAGTGATCTAAATTTTTGAATAAAATGGTTTAGGAGGTTTTATGCAAGGGACCTTTGATGTGTTTGACCTATTTTATAGCTAGTTCTTTTACCCTTATGAACCATACGAGATAAAACATAATCCATATTGACCCATTAATTAGTTAATGGCTCCAACTACCACCTCTATACAGCACACACAACCATTTGTTGGGTTTGAAGTCCTTATGGGCTTGGTTGGCCTTAGGGCCGGTTTTATTAATGTTTAGGAGGCCCATTCGGTTTCCTTGGTCATCAAGGAATTAACCCTAGCTGTTCTCCTATATATATCCCTTCATATGTAATTGTAATTGTAATCTTATGGTTCAGAGCTTAATTAAATAACCTAGTTTCAGCCGGTGGACTAGACCCCCCACTGGGGCGTTTATCTATTTTCTTGTTTTATTATCTTGTTGCTTCCGCTGTGCTAAGGCTGTTCCTAACACCATTCACATTCACATATATGTATCTAGTTGATCCTAGTGGACATATATCATTATCTAGTCTACTGTGTTGCTGTCGCTGACATGACTATCGTTTCACCACTTACCCACCTGTCATTTCTTTTTGCTAAAGAAGTGGCCAAATGGGCAGATTGGGTAATTGGTTAAAACGGTTTGGCCCAACCGGAAAACACTTTTTTGTCTTTCCCCCTCATGAATTCCAGAAATACAGTGATACTGGAGGTTGTATGCATTGTGAGTACACTTGCTTGGCTCTTCAAAAACAATAAAAATTGCTTGACTTGTTTTATTTTAGCCAATCTTTTTAGGTTTTCCCATTTGTCTTTATCCATCAATGGCATATTGCCACCTATATTTTATATTTTTCTTTATACCAAGTGTGTTGGTAGGTGGTTAAGCTGGTTATGGTGTTTTGTATAGGTCCACCAAAGGGTGAAAGCAACTTTGAAGACGTGGTGGAATTTGATCCAATCAAGCATCATAATTTCTTCTGTCCTTGGGTAAATGGGAATGTTGCTGCTGCTGGTGTTAGCAAAAGTGATGGCTCCAGTTCCAGTGCTGCTGCTTTAGCTCTTTGTGGCTGGCAGCTGACCTTAGATGCTTTGGATGGCTTCCAAACGCTTGATGCAAATCAAACCGTTGAATCCGAATCTGCTGCTTCGTTGTACAAGGTGCGTCATTTTTAGCTTGCAAGTTCATAAGGTTGATCAATATGTACATGCATATAACGTTATAATACAAGTTCCCGGTTTAGGTCAACACTCTTTTATGAACTTATGTTATAGTATACTTACTAATTTCTGTTCAATCTATTTAACATTATTATTGATTAATGTGTTAAATATGATTACAAAAACTGTAATATTACAAAAAGCGGTTTTTAGTTAAAGTGGATTCAGGAGATTGTGTGTATTAACGATACACTTCAGGCAGCATTCAATCCGTTTGACATGTATTTCTAGTTTCAAATGATTGTGCTTCATCTCTAGAAATACAGAAACCAAAAAAAAAAGAAAAAAGAACCAATTGGCTGAAAGTGGCTAAAACATCACTCTAGGAGTCTATAGGGATCATTTGGCCAGGATCTCGCTTTTGGTTTTCTGGTTCCTTTCTTGAAAACATGTTTTTATAATGTTTTTTATTATTGTTTTTTTAACGCAGAAGAGATGCATGAAAAAATGTTGCTTTGGATATCCAAATATGGTTTTTACTAAATATAGTTGTATACTACTAGTAGTTTACAAAAGGGGTTTGTGAAAAACACATGAACTGACCATTTGACTTGGGTTGATGTTCCAAACTGAAACACAACCTCTACCATGTCTATAAATGGGAGTTTATTTTTAAATTTTTTTGCAAACATGTTGTGTTTAGAAAGAAAGTGCTGATCACTTGTATATCTACATGTTGAATGGATTGGTAACCAGACATGAGTTTTTGCAGGATGAACGTCAACTTTCTGGTCGAAAGCACATGTCGCGACACTCTGTCAGCAGAAGCCACGGGCAAAATTGAAATCATCACCTTTCAGTAAGAACAATTCTCAAACTTATTTTTTTAAAAGTGGGTTGACAATGGGTAAAACATTTAAAACATTAAAAGGAAACCTTAACTACAAAACGTGGTATAACCTCCTTGTTTATTTAAACAGAAAATTCGTCTCATAATTTATATATTGATCATAGTAAAATATCAAATAAAGAAAAAATAATAATGTTAGAGGGCTAGCCTGATCCGCCCATTTTGAACCGGGTCGAGAAACCATTTTGACTTGTTCCCGACCCACTTGTTTTGCCACCTATAGTTTAAATGGTCATATCATATGCAGATTTACATTGCAGTGTTGCTTGTTTCCTGTGATCTCCTTCAAGTGTTCCCAAATGTGCGGCTGCTTCAAGAAGTTTAAAAACTGCCATTTTCATGGAGATCTAGTATGTGTCTAAACCCTCATAACAGTGAATCAAATGGTTAATATTACCCTTTTATTTCGGTTCAACTTTATTTTCTTCCCTTGTTGCTTATAGCATTTTATAATAACGCGTTTATTGAAACGCCTTAGACTTGCAGATAGATATGGAGTCTTTTATAGGTAAGATAATGATGTTGTAAGACGCTAGAGACACGTGCATTGTCTTTTCGATGCCAACTACATATGGAAATCGGTTCAATAGTCAGTTCATTAGTTTTTTATTTTCATTTTATCATTATACCTGTTGTTCCCCCAGACATTGTGATGAAAAACAGTTGAAATGATGCATAGAACTGGATAAAACCAGAACTTGAATCCTTTGGTGATAAATTTGTCTATTTCTTTTTCTTGCAATCTGTGCTTCAAGTATGAAGTTCTATGACGCTAGAGATTTATGCGTCTTTTGGATCATCCTTTGATGACAGATACTACATTTGACTTCTAGGTATCAATAAATCTCGAAACTGCACTTGAAACCAAGTTTCTTTTTTGGCATTCTTGTGTAATCTGCTTGTAAATATTCAACCTTTAAATGTCAGATTGGTGAATTATTCAATACCATTATGCTGGGGCCGAGCAAAAAAGTATTCTTGAGCAGCGGACTTTAAACAATAAACTTGTAGCTGTTATTTGCAAAGGAACAGTGTATTTACATAATCTAATGATACAAACATACCCATGGTATCTTCGTATCCGCAATATGGCCCTCTTTTTATATAGACTGTAGATTTGGTCCTAGACCAGTGAAATTGGCTCAGATTGAGGCTGGGTGAAGCTTAACTGGTTTGGAACCATGAATATTTTGTTTGATTTTACCTTCTTTTTTTTTTCCTCAGAACTTGGTTCTTATTTTGATTTTTGGTTTAACATTTTTGTTATGGTGTCATTTAGAGCCGGAGATGCGCTTGCATTTTTTACTTTTGCCTAAAAGGTTACTGTAGAAATTAAATAAAACATGAAAACTTGAAGGGTCATTTTGAAACAGTCTTCTACTTCTATTTTCTTCTTCCTCCTACGTTATATATAAAACAAGGATTTGGGCACCTGCACATTATCGGAAGAATCCATTTTTCAATCTTAAAAGGCAGTTCATTGTGAAAAATAGCTATATAAATGTAAATAACGATATTTTGATAACAATGATATTATTAGAATGCACATAACCTCTGTGTTAACTTTTCTTACATATTCATAAATAGAAAAGGTAGTTAACTGTTTTGATGTTATAACAAAATACCTAATTTTATATCTCGTTTAAAGATATTTATTTGAAAAACATAACCAACATGCGAATATGTATAGGCATATCCCATTAAATTTCCTTACATATTTTTACTAGTAATTGTATACCAAAATAATATAACAATTATTTGTATACCTTGTATGTTAATTTTTCATATATATTGTCAAATACGAACATAAGATAGTTAAGCCAAAAACGAAAATGTAACAAAAAAAAAAAAACAAGTTAAATAACAAATACCACTTTATTTTTAAAAATGACCCAAAAAGAAATGTTAAAACAAAATATAAAAGCAAAAAACGAAAAAAAAATAATAATAAAATAAAATAAAATATTTATAAAAATACCCACAAAGAAATGTTTAAACAAAAAAAAATATATATTTACAAATAAAAGAGATAATATGGATACGGTACTACGGTAGGTGGACTATTATGATG
>JAOEHQ010016336.1:0-15286 GCA_025447715.1 Asclepias incarnata
CACAATGATTTTCAATTAAGAATGAATGATTGTTTTATTTGTTTTACGTTAATAGTTGTTTTATTTGAATCAATCCCATATATATATATATATTGTTGGTCCGGACGTTTAGAAAAAAATTAATAATACAAAGTTAATTTTCAATGGAATTCTTTATTAATGAATTAATCAAACAATTACAAGAAGTAATGTGGAATAAAGGATTAAGTAACAGAATATCCTTTGAGTTCTTATGAAAGAACTGCTAATAAATAATATTTGATGAGCACAGAGTTCTAAATATTATTCAGGATAAATTCGACACCTTATAAGTGGTGATATTCACATCTTTATATAGGTGAAATGCAAGTGGTTGCATTTCAAAGGATAGTATATGTGTCGCAATTTTATTGGACACATAGACTGTACCTAAGACTACTAAAAGACATTCTCTGATATGATGTGACATATTAGATATTGTCTGTGCTTTTGTCGTGACTCAGAGTTCATCAGAGACAATGGAGACCTTCAGAATGTTGAGACTTCAAATTCTTCTAAGTCTTTTTCTGTGAGCTTCATCAGTAGCAAGTGTCTGTAGAACTTCTGCTGATGAGGTGTCATCAATGTCTCTATTAAATTTAAAGTTAATTCTTCTTAACCTTACATTTCTTCCATCAGCTTCTTTCTTTGACTTCAGCTGATTGATCTTCTGATGATTTTATAAATGACAGGTAATAACTGCTACTAAACATACTTAGCAGTTATGTTTAACTAATTAAATTCTTAAGTCCCATTTTGGGACTAACATATATATATAGAAGATCACCCGCGCAATGTGCGGGACGATGGTGGTGGCGTCGAGACGTGATAAGTGAGTGGCGACTGGTGGTGGTGGTGATGGTGGTGGCGAGATGAGGGTATTTTAGGTAAATATGTGTATTAAGTTCATATTTGAGAAAGATGGAATGGGTAAATGTTTTATAATGTATTATAAAAATAATCTATAATTAATTAATATATAAATAATATAGATATTAAATAAAAAGACATATGATAAATAAGAAAATGTTAAAAAAAATTTAAAAATTAAGGCATCAAGCCATTTAGTTTACTAGAAGATTACCCGCGCAATGCGGCGGCGAAACGTGAGTGGCGATGGACAATGATGGTGGCTGGATGAGGGTATTGTAGGTATTTTAAGAGATGATGGTATTGTGGGTATTTTAGGTGATGTTATTGAAATGATAATACAAGTATTTTAGGGAATTGAGTGATAGAATAATAATAATAGATGATAGTGGTAAAATAGGTATATTAAATTGTTTTTATAATATATTATAAAAATAATGTATCATTAATTAATATATAAATAATATAGATATTAAATAATAAAACACTAAATAATAGACATTATGATGAAATAAATAAAGAAATGTTAAAAAAATTTAAATTTTAAGACTTTAAGTCATTTGCTTTATAAAATAGCATAGATAAAATAGTATAGATAAGCTTTCACATTATTGGGGGTTTTTACTTTTTAGTACACCAAACTTTGATTTTTGAATCGACATTTTGTATAACCCAATTGCCACATACAAGACATTAACAGGTACTGTGTACTCTTAATTATATATGTGTGTTATGTTTTAATTTTATTATGTGAAAACTTATTATCTTATAAGTTATTATATTTAAACTTATAATTTCTATTTTATTTGAACTAACAAATTTCTACCTATATGCATGGTAGTTATAACAATAGTATGAAACATTAAGTTTTGTTTAAGAAATTCAAATAAGTAGATAAAAAACATATATATTTTAATGGTATATTTTTGTTCAATGTATTTAATGGTATATTTTTGTTCAAACATATATATCATCAGGATAAACTAGTAGTAGTGACTCGTATACATACTAGCTAGACATCAAAATACTTAAATTTACTACCTTGTATGTTTAGTGTACCATCCTAATTTTTAAAATTGCATTTTTTAAATAATATATAAATATATATTTATAAACAATAACTGTTTATTTATAACTGGATAGTCAGAAAAATGAATGAAATTGAACTAAAATTATAAGAAAATAGATAGAAATGAGAAAAGTGTAACTAAGACCATTTGTAAAGGGAATGTGAAATCAATAGGTGATGAGAGGTGATGAGAAGGTGGATGGTTAAAGGTAGGTGAAATAAGAGGATAGGTGAAAAGGTATAGGTGAAGGATATCACTTAAGATGAAAAGAAAAAAGTGAGGTCCATATCTTTTGTTTATATTATTTGTTTGGTTTTGATGGGGTATAGTTGGATATTGTGGGAGAAAAAGAGAAGATGAAAGGGATAAGAAGATGAAGCTGACGTGGTAAGAAAAAATGTAAGTAAAAAGGGTGAACAGTTATCAGTCTAAAATACTTATAATTAATTATGTAAAATTATACCAAACACCAGATTCACTCAACCAGGCTCCCATTTATTATCAACAGAAAGAATATCCTATTACAGACTCGATAACAATGGTATATCCACAATCGTGTGTATACTTATAAAACTAGATCATCCACAAGCGTGTGTTATCTCAAAACAATAATCATATGAACACGCAACTAGGTGTGATTACAGACTCAATAATGAACGACAGAAGAGACAGATAGTTTAAAAGTGAGACAATCGAAATAACAGAGCAGCAATCGAAGTGTTCGGTCTGGAACAAAGAGGCCCGATAGGCCGATATATAGGAGGAAGCCCTAACCAGATTTACACTTTTGGTACCTGCAGAAACAGAGACATACAAAAATAACACAAAACCTTACCATTTTACTTTATTAGTAGAAATAGTCCTTGAAGAGTTATAAGATTGAAAAAGAGATAATTCCAACAAATTAAATTAACCAAACGTGTCGGTGCCAAGTTTATTCCCCATATAGAATGATCATGCACCGTACGTATTTGTGTGTGTGTTTTTCTTAGAACCGAAAAATAAAAAAATAAAAATCCTCTATAATCATTCAAATTTCATAATCTCATCATTTCATATTTCATATTTCCTAATAAGTAAAACCCATTGATTTCCTAAGGAATTTGGGTGTGAGTTGCTTGCTTGGGATGAGTTTTGAAGAAACAAAGGAAGATTGAGGTTGATTCTTGAAACCATATGTGTTATGATTTTTGTAATTTGATACCATGATTATCTATTATATATTATTATATATTATAATTATGGTTACATCATTTTGTGTGTATATATGTATTTTTGATCCTTTTAGTACGAATTTGCAGATAAATTATAAGTTTATGACTCAAAACTATCAAATATGTAATATTTTGGTAAATGTATTAAGATAACAACTTATATTTTGTTTCTAAATACGTCACATGTACATAATTATACTATATTATGTTATATATAGTATCATTACTTTTAATTAATTTATCACAATGTATAAGTTTTACAACATACAGTACAAGCTAGTAATGCTTATATGTGGTAAATGTATCACTTGTGGTGGTATGAATATCACTTCCCATTGTATATATGTATATTATATTATACGTCCGTACACCAAAAAGACATCCTCGTGGGAAATGCAGGACGTCCCGGATTTCAGGGTATACTTATTGGAGGGTCTCATTGGCGTGCATCCAATAGGAATTGAACCTATGAATTCGCCAATTATGAGTAATGTGAAATTCATGGGTTGAAAAATTGTTAAACTTTAACCGGTTTAAATCATATACTAAATTAAGAACCTGTTTTTGAAAGCAATGGTACAAAAAATCGTGTTGCAAAACCAAAAATCGAACTTATTGTTGTTGGCTCTTATCGAGTTTGGTCGATATAATTTGCTATTTTAGCGTCAATTTGTATAGAGTTTAGTCCACCTCTATTACACACCTACCTGTTAGTTTTCTGAAAGAAAAGATATATATATCGTTCATTCAAAAGAAAGTTTTGTCTCCTATCATTAAAGTGTTAGTGTTTTAGGTACGTCCGTACGTGGCTATTTAGTGGATTAGGTTAATGGCTATATTAGTTGATTAATGATTTCGTATTAATTGTTAATGTCTAGTTATACTACTCACTTTTGAGTGCATATATATTGTTTCAATGACAATGATGTCAGATTAACTAGCTGAGTCACCGAGGTTTTAGCAAGATGAAAAGGAATCGATCATCATTGAGCGCATTATATGGGCGTATGTGGAATTTTTTCTTGAGATGTCCACTTGACGTAGGTTTAGCCGGGTCCGGTTAACACAACCGACTACCCCAAGTGGACCTCATTTATGAATGGTGGGGACGTGTTCTATTCGAAAGTTTTCATTCAAAAAAAAATATTTTTTTAAATTTTGAAGCTGACTTTTCATCACATTCCTTTAGACTAAACGGAGTGGGGCGTTATGCCCCGTCAGAACGCCTGCTAGACGCCCTAGAATGCCTCCTACACCGCCCCGTGGGGCGTTCCAGGGATATTTGACCCGGTCAATGGCTCTTTCATGACGCCTTCTAACGGCTAATTTTTTTTTACCCAATTTTTTTTTTTATTCCTTTCCTTCTTCACACTATATAAACTACATCCCATAACTAATTTTTTCACTCAATTTTTAAACAAACACATATATACTATAAACTATACCACACACATACTAATATGGATCCGACCGATTCTTCGTCATCATCGTCCTCTTTCGATTATATGGGATCGGACGATTACGATTACGATTACTTGCAAATGACGGAGAGGACCTCACGAGAGGCATTGGGCCATTTTTGTAGAGGTATTTTTCTAAAAATTAATTTATGTATTTTTTAGTTTTTATATATTTTTTAGTTTATGTATTGTTATATTAGTTTTAGAATATATTGTTATATTAGTTTTAGAATACATTTTTAGTTTAGCTTTTAGAATATATTGTTAGTTTAGTTGATACATTTTTATGTTTATATATATTTTTAGGTATAGTTTAATTGTATGGACCTACATACCTACAAAAACCAACTTGGAGTGATCTCCAACGTATATATGACGTGCATGAATAAGTTCATGGTTTTCCCGGTATGATTAGTAGTATTGATTGCATGCATTGGCCTTGGGAGATGTGTCCCACGACGTGACGAGGTACTCACACACGTGGTATTGTAGGTAGACCCAGGGGCGCAGGTAGTAAGGGGCAGGGAGGGGCGCCCGACCCTTCGAAATTTTTTTTGCGATGTAGGGGGTATATAGTTTTCGTATAGAAAAATTTTGATATATTCGGTTTCGACCCCCTGTTTTAAATAGCCTTAGGAAAAATAGCCTTAGGAAAAAAAAAATTTAGATCCCGACCCCCTACTCATTTTTTCCTAGCTTCGCCACTGCTTGTAAGTGTTTAAAAATTGGTCCGAGAATAAGAAAGTCGCAATGTGTATCTGTCTTGTTTCTTATTTCATAGTTGACATATTTTTGATTATAAGATGCTATTTTGCCTGCAGGATCATGACATTCTTGTCTTGAATTAATTTGTTCTTTAGTGCATGGTTAACTGTTGATCAATAGAATATCATGGTTAAGTTAAACGCAAACTAGTGTTGGTTGATCTATGAAAACGTTAAAAATTAATTTATGTTAGTTTTGTTAAACCGAGATTAATTGTAACTGGAATTAGTGCATGAAAGTGTTATTAAATTTAACATGTTTCGATCAA
The DNA here is from genome assembly GCA_025447715.1 of Asclepias incarnata. NCBI lineage: Eukaryota > Viridiplantae > Streptophyta > Magnoliopsida > Gentianales > Apocynaceae > Asclepias > Asclepias incarnata. The sequence continues at coordinate 5,666 of JAOEHQ010016336.1, forward strand.
ACTTTTAAAAACTCTAGTGCATGCGTGTATTAAATTAAGCGTTTGATACACACAATACAAATTTTGAGAGTTGAAAACAATGCTTTTGTGGTTGGACCGGACCGGCCAGTCGAACCGGTCGGGCCGGGACTCGGAAGCTTATACAGTCCGGTTCTATATGTTGAAACGGGAGTTGCATGGAACCGGTGGTTGAACTGGGAACCGGCAATTGAACCGGAAAATCGGCGGGTGGATCGATCATTCGTTCTGTTGACTTTGTTGTTGACTTCTTATCCGGTTGGAAGTTGGAGCTGGCTGGGTCTTTGTGAGGTTTTTTTCCTAGAAAGTTATTATGCGGTAGCCGGAACACGGTCATGATTATGACACTCGCGTTTACTCTGTAGTGGCTCTCACCCTCACCCTTGTATAGTCAAGTAGAGTTGCTGTCCGAAATGCGCTAGTCTAAAAAAAAGGGAGCAAAATTTAATTTATTGCATTTTCATGCACTAAACACTATAAAGCATGAGATAGTGTCTTAATTTTAAAAATTTTTGAGGTACTAATTAATTAAGGTAAATTATAATCTAATAAATACTAATTACAAAATAAAATAAAAACATCCTTTTAAATAATGCAAGTAACATTACACCAAACATTTTAAAAAATTTGCAATCTAACTCAATAACTTAATCTATATCTATAATTTTGTTTAATAAAAATATTCACATTCAAATACATTTTATTTGACATATACATTTAGATTGTAATAAGAAATTTAAAAATAAAAACAACCTTATTCAACTGTTTATTTAAAAAATAATATGCTAACGTTTACTATCACTGCTTTCACTACAATGAGTACTTTTTGTAGTAATTATAATTTTGATATATAAAGACCGGCTGTTTGTTTTTAAGCGGCTACCGAAGATCCGTTGTTTATGGTAAACGGCTTTAATAAAGATTCGCTGTTTTTTTTTTGGAACATTAAAGATTCGCTGTTATGACTAATTATTATTTTTTGTCTTTATGGAATTAAAATTAGAAGTTTATAATAATTTGTTGTTTGTTTATGTTCAATTAATTTTGATTTGGAACCATGGCCGGCCAAGATCGGCCAAGATCATGCCATCTTAGTTGACCTTCACATATACAAAACGTACTCTTAGATCGACATGCTAGTTCTAACGACTGATTCTATTTACCTATCACTTTTGTCTTTCTTTCTAAAATATACTAATAAGTGTCCCAAAATAGTAACAAAATGGTGGAAGACACGCCATATAAAAACAGATGTCAAGGGCCCAAATTACACGTTCTTTTGATCAGAAGGTTTAGTATTTCAAAATGTAAGCAACTTATCTCGTTTTGTCATTGTTGGTATGCAACTTTAATCTTGTGCATTGTATGTAAGTAACTTGTTATTTTGATCAAATCATGTAACATTTTTACTTGCACCAATCAAAAACTTGCACGTGGCAGCATATGGTTTGTCACGTATATACTTTTACATGATTCGATCAAAATAACAAGTTACTTACATACAATGCACATGATTAAAATTGGATACTCACTATGACAAAACGTGTAAAGTTACTTACAATTTGAAGTACTAAGCCCAATCACTACACCACATTATTTTCTTTATTTGCTTTTGTATTTTATAAATTTATAATTTATAATTTAGTTATACTCTATTGCATGGATGATTTTATATACTTTAATATTTTTTAATCTAATTATTTTTTGATGATAAATAACTTAATATTTTGATATAAAAAAAGTATTTCTATTTTTTAAAATTAATTTTAAATGAAAAAAATGTTAACTGTAAAACATTATTATTTATTAAAAAAATAGTTTGGTTGGGTTGTTCGTGGGAGTGTAAAAAATGGTTTTAGATAAGTTGGATAGATGTAAGAAAGAGAAATCAATTTTTAATGAATAGTGTTGTTGTGTTAGGTTGTTAACGAGGATGGCCTAAGAGTCTCACGTATTCGAGAATATATGCGTACATGTGTTTACCGAATATATGTACGATATTTGTAATATACAACAATAGTTTTGAAATAACTGAAACATTTGGTAAATAAGGTCTTCGTAAAATGATCGGTGACAAATTTATCTAATGTTATATTTTTAATGACAAATTTACACTTTTAACTTTGTTTAGTGGTAAATAAGAGCCTTTCAAAAAATCAATGACAAATTTGTTCTTTTCATATATTTTGAGTGACAAATTTGATCTTTTAACTGCATTGGGTACTACTTTTTTTAATTTTCCAATCTAAATGTTTAAGTCGTGACTAACCAAATCTTTGGCACATCCAAAAACACACTTAATATTAGGGGTGAGCAAAAACCGAACCAAAAACTGTAAAAATCATGAAAACTGAAAAATCCGAACCAAAAACCGAAAAAGCCAATGGTTTTTTGTTTTGATTTTCTGAAAACCGAAAGTTTTGGTTTGGTTCGGTTTCGGTTTCATATGAAAAACCGAACCTTAAAAACCAAACCGAACCAAAAATATATATTGTTTACATTATCTATATTTATATCCTTTTATTGCTCATTCTTATTAAATATGTTAATATATTTGCTTTTGTAAGTGCACAAAACAATATCAATTATATGTTTTATGTGAAAATACACAACAAGATCGATTCGGTTTAATCAATTGCATATTGAAACAACGCGTGAAAGACATAAATAGTTATATATGAAGTTTGTTTGAAATAAATATTTGAAGTTTGTTCAACTTATTTTGATGGATTTATTGTCATTGTTGTATTGTTTTTGTTACTGATATTATTTGGAAAAGTTATTGAAGTTGTAGTGTAATCATAGGGTATAAACTTTAAACTTTTATAGCTCAAGTTGACTCAAACCCATAAGTGGTTAAAAATCGACTAAAACCGAAAAACCGAACCGAAATAGACCCAAACTGAAAAAACCGAAACCGAAAAAACCGAAACCCAATGGTTTTAGATTTCAAAAACCAAATTATAGCGGTTTGGTTTTCGGTTTTAATCAAAAACCGACCCAAACCGAACCGTACTCACCCCTAAATTATCTTCTATATAGTATAATATCTATTAATGAGTAGTGCTATATATATTATATCATATCTTCTCCTGCCTACCATTATAATTAAAATTAATAATACATTCGACCAAAACTCATCTTTATGTTCCCATTCGTATCTCTCTCTCAGTGTCTGAAATTTTTCTCTTTATATCAAGAAGAAAATCCCCAAAACTCAAAACCCATTTCTGATTACTAACACTCGCCGGAAAATCGCACCATCACCGGAAAATCAAGATAATAGCCATAATCGCCAGTGTTTCGTTTGTGGGTTTAATCTGTCTATAATACACACCACACATACATATATTATAGTGGTGGTGGTGGTCGGAGTAGTGGCGACCGAGGGGTGGTGGCCGGAAGTGGTGGTGGCTTTGTAGGAGTAGCGGTGTGGCGAACGGAAAAGAAAACGATGGGCGGTGGCTATAAAAAAGTATAAAACTATATAAGGGTTTGTAAAAAGAAAAGGTTTGTAACTTTGTATCGAAGCTTTGTATCCAGTTTTCCAAAATATTTCTTCATATTCAGTGAACCGCCGGTTTGGGGCAACCGGTTCAACCGGTTTGACCGCCAAAACCGGCCGGTTTTCTCACTCAACGGTTCACTTGGAAAACAGGGGTTATCCGAACCGGCCATATGGCCGGAACCCGGTCGAACCGGTTGAACCGGCCGGTCCATTCTTTGATGATGTGGCGTGCCAGGTGGTGTATTTGTGTATTTGTCAAACCGTAATTAATGTTGCAGTGGAAGGACTGGAGCTACAAGCTGCTCCACCCTTTGACTATTACTCGACCCAATAGTTTTTAAAATCCCATGCATATTCGTGTGAACTAGCATAGTAACCGCGCAATACAATAGGATTCAATATTTTTTTCGACGTTGTTCAATGATTTTTATTATGGTTCATCACAACCCTACAAAGGAGTTTAATAGTATAACAAATAACGTGATACATGTATCCTTGTATAAATAAAACAATTTTCTGATAATTTATGATTATTTTATGTATATTATAATTATTAGAAAAAAATTCATTATTAACAAATATAAAGTATAAGTTAGGTCAATGGCAAGAAATACAGAAGCTGGGTCCGAGCCAATAGACAAGATTATTATGGCTACAAGGACAACATCAACATCATTCTTAATTCACATTCCACGACGAAGGTTCAGACACAACATTGAAAGCAAGAGAAAATTACAAGAAACTTTGGGACCACATTGAAGCTTCGCCCAATGAAATTGATGCGAATGTTCTCCAATACATTAGAGAAACATGTGGTCCCAAAGTATGTTTGAAAGTATATGAATATGTTTAAAAGTTAGAAGAAATAAAAAAAACCTGTTTGAAATAATTATGTTTGAAAGTATATGAATATTTTTTTAATTTTTTCACTTTGTTAACGGTCTGGATTAAGAACAGGGCCGTATCTGAAAATGACAAAAAAAATTGAGGTCCGGGTCAAGAGAAAAAAATAGAACCCTAAAATAATAGTTGATAAATTATATATAAAAAAGTTAATAATAGAGGATATTATGATTATCACCATATCCAAAGTGCCCTAGTAGTAAAGGTTTTACAAGTATAGCAAAACACTACTTAAACTGAACATGGATCCCTCCGATTCTAATATGAATTTTATAATCAGAATTTCATAAACTATTTAAAAAACTAATTGACTTTTTTGGATGATGGCGTTTCGGTCACTAAGACTATGTGAAGCAGGGCGTTAAAATGTTAAATGCCCGTCGAATCGCTCAAGGATGCCGGGGAACGCCGGCCACACCGCCCCGTGGGGCGTTCCCCTTTGGTCAAACGCGGTCTCCGTCACTGCGTCACATACCCGACGCCCTCCTTCTCTTCTCTTTTCTTTGACCACGGCTCTTGTTTATTTTTATTTTTTTCCTTTTCTGAAATATATAGTTTATATATATTTATATATATGTGTGTGTGTGTGTTGTGTGTATGAGTGTGTGCAGGTGTGTGTTTTGAAGAAGAAGAAGACAAGTGTGTGTGTGTTGTGTGTATGAGTATCTTTATGCCCTTTTATTTTTTATTGTTATAACATTATGTCCTTCTATTTTTTATTGTTATAACTTTATGCCCTTTTATTTTTAACTTTATCTCTATTCCATATATTTAGACATTTAGTTATGTTTAATGTGTTATTTAGTTAATACAATATATTTAATTGTTTATGTATTATTTAGTTAATACAATATATTTAGTTATGTTTAATGTATTTTTAGAATATATATTTTTAGTTTATGTATTTTTAGAATATATTTAGTAAAGTAAAAACAAAATAAAATAAAATAAATCAAACACAAAAAAATATAAAATAGAAAAAGTGGGGCGTCCATCAAGAGCCCACACTCCAGGAAAAAGAAGGGGGCATTCCATCTGCTGACTAGGCGCCACATGTCAGGAGATGCCCCCATTAGGACTTCCATCAGGAGCCCTCACTCCTGATAGTCTAGGACAATATATGTGAAAAACGATAATTAGCGGGCTACTAAGTAGAGCGTTCACTCATATTTATAGTTGAGTGGAACTTCATTTAGTAAACCTGATTGTAATAGTATAAATAAGAGTTACTAAATCATGTTGTTAATATAGTTTGAAATAATAATTGTTGTTAAAAATTGGCCCGTATTACTACCGCATCTTAAAAAAAAACTGGGCCCTGAACTTGGGACCTTGTTGCCCTGCCCAAGAGCCGGCCATGATAAAGAAAAACGCCACCGCACATTGGCAACCAAACGCTGAACCGCGATCCACATACGTGGATGAGGCTCAGTTTGATGTCGACGCCGACCACCCTCCAGACCATTTGCTCTTATAGTCTTATATTTATTTTCCATCGGTGTGGGCAATTCTCGTCTTTCCTTATAACCTTTATACATTGTTTTCATGCTGCCTCTTTAAACTGCAAAAGGCCATTCAAAGTAAAGTCGCTAGCTTTAAAGCTTCATTTGCAAGACACAATCTTTACCAAAAGTGGACATAATATGTCCATACGATACCAGGATAATTTACAGCATAAGAGAGGTTGATAGCAGGATGTTCCAAGGATATGCTATATGTATATATAATAATTTTTAAAACATGACATAACTTCCTGCTCTATATAACAGTTTCGATGTGATAAGGATTATCATCACCCAATACCTTCAAAAATCTTTTCAAGTGTATGGATGCATTACTGGGCAAATACTCTTTCAGCAGTTAGTATGAATGCACCATGGTACTCTTAACTGCCAAAGGAGATTTGCCCTGCAATTCATCAGCTTTACATCTTAACACTCATGTCCATTAATCTAGAATTATACACTACAAAAATGAGGTTTTGGCATGGCACACGATCGATGTTATGCTTCGTGTTATTGAATAAATTTTCGAGGTTCATTGATTACTTAAGTTAGTTATACATCTGTTTATTTTTATACCATAATATTCTTTTTTATGCATCAAATTTGGATTTACCAATATTAAATGTCTTACTATTTTGGGAGTGTATTTTTTCGGTAAAAGGGGGCTAAGGATTTCTAATTTAATCTTTTCAATCTTTCGTTTTTCTATCTTTTCTAGTTTTATACTATGAGTATTATTTTTTCTTCAAATACGTACATCACCAGATACGCGTACGGTTTCTACTTTCAAACCTTTGATATCCGACTTGCTTCAAATACGTACATCACCATGATACAACTTTTGTTCCCTAAACCAGCAAAAAAATTTGTGAAGATCGTGAATCGCTTATTTATTCTCATTTTTCGGGTATATTTTCTAAGCGCATTCTGTTTCTCAACTTTTAAGCTACTATTGGCTTACATGACACAATAATGACAACATATTTATACATATAGAAGATGACTAGAAACAATGCCCATATAATTCGATACGCAAAAGGATTTTAAGAAAACCACAATCTTTTAAGTCTAATCAAGTGTTTCCGTTAAAAAAAAACCAAGTGGTTCACATAATGTTTTTGCAATGAATGAAATCTGTCAAAAGAATTGAAATTTAAAGGAATACAATTTGAAAGAATGTTTTTTGTTTTTTGAAGATTCAAGAGAGGGAAGGAATGAAAATCCATCCATGGCCCCCAAAGAATGGAGATTCCATCAAATGAAGGAATATTTACATTAACGGAATGAAATTCCTTCATTCTTTGACAACCAAACATACTAAGGAATGAAATTCAATTCCAATTCCATCATATTCCATCAGAATTTGTGAACCAAACGCGACCTAAAATTCTTAAGTAGTTCAAGCTCGTGTATATACTTGTGTTGTTCTAGAGACGAACCAATAAGAGTGGTAACAGTTTCATCCCTTTGGCGTTGTTAAGTTTATGAGTTCGAACCCCTACAATATTGTCGTAAATAATGCTACTGTAAAATATATTTATACTAGCTAATCAACCCGGGTAATACCCGAGCATTCTTAAAAAATACTAATATATTGTAGAGAGAACTAAATTAAGTCAAATAAGTTAAAGAAATGTACGCAAGTGCTTTACAAATGCTTTAACTTTATGGATATAAGCCATATTGCAATTGACTAAACATAAATGAAATCAACACTTATCGTAAAATCAATCATGTTGCTTGACAATTGTATAGGAAGAATAGAACTGAAATAATTTGATTGTACACAACCGGCTGAAATACATTGAAAAGACGCAAGTGACTGAACTATGAACTCTACTCATTTGAGAGAAGAATGTTAAGAAACTAAAGATTATACACTTGTAGGCTCTATGAAACCTGAAATCACAAAGAATTTTAGTTTATTAAAACCTGCAAACTAAAATAACTAAATCTACAAAGAATATAAATGCACTTATCATATATCACTTGAGTTTAAACATCGATCACATAACCTTATAGAAATGAACTAAAATAAGATGCTATATTCATTTATATGTAAACGAAAATATAACTTTTACAGCATATTGTACAAGCATATAATGCATAGATGTGGTAAATCAATAAATTTTTATGGTACCATTATCAATTCCCATATTTGAACCCAGACACATGTGATAGTGTGATACACATAAATGTAAGCTATACAAAGGATATTGAGAGTGCAAATTTTAGAAGTGTCTGGTTTGAAAGTAGAAATTATTATGGATTTTAATAGTATATTTTGATAAATGTAAAATGAGAGATGTTAAAAATGACAAGGACATAAGTCACCATAAACAGTTGATTATTATTGTATTTGTATATCTTTCTATACTTACTGTGTAAAACTGAATAGATATAACACATATTCATTACAACGTATTTTATATGATAAAAGTTCCATAGACAAAGTCGTAAATTAAATAACAATATGTTACATAGTTTTCTTAGAGAGATAGAGAAAAAAAAACAATCATTTTATGTTTATAAAAGATTAGAGATAAAGCATTTACATGAATTATATTTAATTCAGACTTAATATATAATCATGACATCCATAATACTCATATTATAAAATATATCTCGTTTGTTTGTGGACAAAAATAATGAAACGACAAAGTAATATACCATGATTATAAAATGTAAGCAAGAAATTAGTTATTGAAAAAACAATATAAAAATTTTAAGGAACAAAATATATAAACTTGAATTTATATACCTACCAATCTAAAACTCAAGATAAATTTTAAATTAAAATACTAAAAAGGTAAATCCATATTTATAGCAAAAATTAAAGAAAAAGCAAAGAAATTAATTGAAAATGATATTAACATATCAAATCTAAAATAATGAAAAACTATAAAACAAATACTAACAAAAGTGTGACAATAATATGATCCAAATTGTCATACGTACAAGAAAACTAAACTTTAAAATTTTATAATAAATAAATAATGCAAACTTTGTTTTTATAATAGTAACATTAATTTTGTAATTTTGTTATATCATTAACTTAATCAATTAAAGAGGTGTATTGTGTAAGCATATAGGATATGACATGTATAAGTGTCATTGATCAATGTTAAAGTCAAATGAAGATGTCATAAATTTGATCTAATAGCTACAGATCTAAGAAAGAATCCATCAATGGGTCCTTATTTTTCTATAGAGGATTTAAAGAGCTCTTTTATATTTATTGTTATATAGTTTTAATTAAATACATAAGGTTGTATTTTGACTAATTATATAAAATCGGAAGACTAATATTGTGTTTGACCAATAATGAGGTCAATTATAATATCATCATTTTGATCTAACAGTTCTAATTGAAAGTTGAAAATCATCTAAAGGCTTTTGTTTCTTTATTTTTTAATTTAGGGTGCTTATATAGATATATATATATATATATATATATATATATATCTTTTCTCCCTTATAAAACACCCCCCCCCCCCCTTTTCTTTTTTTTTTTTAAATTTCTATCTTTAAAATATCTAAATTACCTCTCAATTTCAAAAGCTTTTATTTTTTATTTTTATAATTAACTCATATACCTAAAATACATTTAATGAAATGATTTACAAAATATATCTTTCAATTCCTAAAATAACTACACTGCTCATTTTTACATTAATTACATTTACA
>JAOEHQ010016347.1:0-26305 GCA_025447715.1 Asclepias incarnata
ATCTAAATCTCATTACCTGGGTGATAAAGTAATTAAATGGATGATAAAGTAATGTTCAAAACAAAAAAACAAAAAAATAAAACATATTAAATGAGTGATAAAGTAATGTTAAAAAAAAAAAGTTGATAAAGTTGATAGATGTGAGTATGTGACAGCTTGGGGGTAAGGACAACAACCCCCATAAAAATTTGTGTCATATTTCTTTTTATTTTTACCTTTCAGATCAGATTTTTACCCTTCAGATTTGACCCTTCAGATTTTACCCCTCAGATCAGATTTTACCCTTCAGATCAGATTTCTACCCTTCAGTTTTTTACCCTTCAGATCAGATTTTACCCTTCAGATCAGATTTTTACCCTTCAGATCAGATTTTTACCCTTCAGATCAGATTTTACCCTTCAGATCAAATTTTTACCCTTCAGATTTTTACCCTTCAGATCAGATTTTTACCCTTCAGATTTTTACCCTTCAGATCAGATTTTTACCCTTCAGATTTTACCCTTCAAATTTTACCCTTCAGATTATAGGTTGTATACATTTCAAATTTGGTTAAAACATGATTAAAACGTTGATTACAAAGACATTAGTCGAGGATAACAAATATGAATTTATTAATTTTTTTTTAATTCTGCCCCCTTCAATTATTTATTATTCATAAGTTTGTTATTTTTGTTTCTAAATCAAATTCGTAAGATACTACAATGTTTTAACCATGTTTTAACCAAATTGTATTGTTTTTTTTTTTTTTTTAATCAAATAACACCCCCTTTCAATATCTAATCAATTTTATTGTTTTTTTTTTATACTTTATTCAAAATCATCATTATTTTCAAATCCAATCAGTTTTAATATTGTTTTGTTTTTTTATACCTTATACTTCATTCAAAATGCAACATTAACATTTACTATTATATAGTTAGAATGTAGTAACACAAGTAATTAAATGGATGATAAAGTAATGTTCAAAAAAAAAAACAAAAAAAGAAAACATATTAAATGGGTGATAAAGTAATGTTAAAAAAAAAAAATTGATAAAGTTGATGGATGTGAGTATGTGACGGCTTGGGGGTAAGGACAACAACCCCCATTTTTATTTGTGTCATATTTCTTTTTATATTTAACTTGAAAACCCAAACATTTGAAAACCAAAAAAGTAAAATCCACCGAATGGATTTAAGAAACTGTGGGTGACAATTTCTTTGTCTTCCACTTTTCAGTTTTCTCTCTCTCAATATATTGAAAAATCTTATCTGTCTCTTTCTTCTTCTTTTTTTTTCTTCTTCTTGAAATCTGTTTGTATTTTGACTCCAAAAACAAAAGGGTGTTAGAGAAAAAAAATGGTAGGTGCTTCATTTGGATTTTGTTTTCAGATCTCAACAACCATGTCTTGCCACCGAGAAATAATATGAAGAACCAAGGGAATTGGAAGCCGACACTACCGCCATCATCATCATCACTCAATACCGCCGGAGAACACCACTGACAACACCCCAGATTATTCTTCATCTTTATTCTTTTTTTAGACATGAAGTTATTTCCGGCAGTGGTAACTGGCGGTGGTTGTTGCCGGAGGTGGTTGGTATTTGGTAAAGATTTGATAGATCATGTATTCATGTATATGTATATTTATGTTGTATATGTATATGTATGATGTGTGTACATATTCATGTTGTAGGTGTTGTACTTGTTGCATAATAGTTTGTACTTGAAAGAAAGATGTAAGTTTAGGTAAAGAATTGGGCCGGAAGTTTCGCCAGAAGTTTGGCCGGTGTTGATGAACTGTTGGGGTTATAAAAATTATAAAAAAAAAAAAAAAAAAACTGAGCCTGGTTTTGTTCCAGTGAACCCTTCAGTGACTCGATTTCAGGGTGTTTGTTCACTGAACCCTTCAGTGACTCGTTCCAGTTATGCTCCAGTGAACCATTCAGTGACTCGTTCTCGGGGTGTTGGACCAGTGAACCATTCAGTGACTCGTTCCAGTTATGATCTCAGTTATGTTCCAGTGAACCCTTCAGTGACTCGTTCCAGTTATGCTCCAGTGAACCCTTCAGTGTCTCGTTCCAGTTATGTTCCAGTTATCGTTCCAGTTATGCTCCAGTGACTCGATCCCAGGTATGCTCCAGTGAACCCTTCAGTGGTGTTGGACCAGTGAACCCTTCAGTGACTCGTTCCAGTTATGTTCCAGTTATCGTTCCAGTTATGCTCCAGTAACTCGATCTCAGGTATGGTCCAGTGAACCCTTCAGTGACTCGATCTCAGGGTGTTGGACCAGTGAACCCTTCAGTGACTCGTTCCAGTTATGCTCCGGTGAGCCCTTCAGATAAATGGATACTGGTCCAACACCCTTCAGTTATGCTCCAGTTATGCTCCAGTGTCTTTCTCTGAAGGATGTTACTGGAGTAGGAATACTGAAGTACAATTACTGAAGCCCAATACTCCAGGTTTCAGTCCAGATTTTACTCCAGATTTCAGTCCAGATTTTACTCCAGGTTTAGCTTCAGTCCAGATTTTACTCCGGATTTTACTCCAGATTTTAGCTTCAGTCCAGATTTTACTCCAGATTTTAGCTTCAGTCCAGATTTTACTCCTGGAGCCATTCTGAAGCCGATACTGGAGCTGATTCACTGACAACTTCCAGTGTTACTTTCACTGGTCATTGATTACTGAGAGCCGATACTTAAATACCATTACTGAAGCACCGCCACTGAAGCACGTTACTGAAGCACGTTACTGAAGCACGTTACTGAAGCACGTTACTGAAGCACCGCTCCTGAAGCACCGCTCCTGAAGCACCGCTACTGAAGCACCGCTACTGATTTTCAGATGAACAAAATCTGATCTTTAATGTAATTACACAATACCCTTTTTCGTATTCTTTATTTTTATTATGATTTGCTTAATAATTATAGAATTTAGGTGTTTCTAAGGGATAAGTGCTCGAGAATGTATCTAATTTTGAATTGTTTTATTGTGTGTCACTGAAGCACCGCCACTGAAGCACGTTACTGAAGCACCGCCCCTGAAGCACCGCTCTTGAAGCACCGGCCCTGAAGCACGTTACTGAAGCACGTTACTAAAGCACCGCTACTGATTTTCAGATGATAAAAATCTGATCTTTAATGTAATTACACAATACCCTTTTTCGTATTCTTCATTTTTATTATAATGACTTAAAGGATTAGTATGGCATGGTAAATTTGTGATTGATCATTTGCTAATTTATCTGGAACTTTGTCTCACTCTTTTGAGAACTGATTACTCTTTTTTTTTTTATTAGTTTTGCTTATTCCTTTATGTTTTTACAAATGGAAAAGGGCATTAGTCTTAAGCTGGGAATTGGCCTGATTTATCTGGAACTGTCATTATCCTTCTAATAACACCGAAAAAACCCATTGCATATTGCTTTTCTTTTTCTGAAAGCCCATTCATCCATAACTCAAATTCCTGCCACAACAAAGGAAATGTTATTAGACGGTAAAATGCCATGAAAACTCTTTCTGTGCAACTTTTTAACCCCCATTTATTCCTTTATGTTTTTACAAATCTGATCAGATTAACGTTCAGGCTTACTAACGTGCAGGTTTCCTGGCCACGCTCAGGTTGTTCGTGTCTTTCTCTGAAGGATGTTACTGAAGTAGAAATAATGAAGTACAATTACTGAAGCCCAATACTGAAGTAGAAATATTGAAGCCCAATACTGAAGTAGAAATACTGAAGCCCAATACTGAAGTAGAAATACTGAAGTACAATTACTGAAGTACAATTACTGAGAGCCGATACTTAAATACCATTACTGATAGCCGCTACTGTTACTGAAGCACCGCCACTCAAGCACCGCCACTGAAGCACCGCCACTAAAGCACGCCACTGAAGCACCGCTCCTGAAGCACCCTCCTGAAGCACCGCTCCTGAAGCACCGTTACTGATTTTCAGATGATAAAAATCTGATCTTTAATGTAATTACACAATACCCTTTTTCGTATTCTTCATTTTTATTATGATTTGCTTAATAATTATAGAATTTAGGTGTTTCTAAGGTTATATGTCTATTTTACATTTATCGAGTATTTAATTTGTTGGATATAACAGTTTTATTCATTTCTTACATTGAAGTTGCATAAATCTTTTGACATTACCAATATTTAGAATTGGTAATGATAAATTCACAAAAAAAATACGCCCTATTACCAGTCTTACTGAAGGTGGCCAGTGAGTAGTGCCTGAACATGGTCAGTGAATAGTGACTGAACGTACGCTAGATAGAAACCAGTCTTACTGAAGGTGGCCAGATAGTGACTGGACACAATACTTGCTAAATTGACATTTTAAAAAAGCAAAATAACGATCTTTGTCGTAGCAAGTCAGGTAATTATAAAAATGTTGGTACAATTGCCCTTTTTATTATTATGATATTATTTTTATTTAAAGACCATGTTTCAATATATTTTTATTGAAACAAATAAAAACATGTCAATAAATAAACATGTTAAATATTCTTACATACTAAAATAAAGATATACATATTTAGAAATAAAAGTGTTCTGGCAGCATCAGTAACACTTTGAAACACTTTGTACTAAGGATCTGACATGACATGTCTTCTTCATGAGCAACAATGTCGATATCACCAGTAGCATAAGGTTCATGCTTGATCAATTGTTGGTGAAGGTACTTGGCACAGAACTTGGAGATTGTGACCTGCAACCTTAAAGGCTTAGTATACCCATACGGCTATACTATTTAAACATATGTTGCTATTAACAACAAAAAATGAAATCAACCCATTTAGCTCAAACCAGATGATCCATTAGAGATATAACATAGCTGAAATCAACCCATTTAGATACAGAGAGATTGTTGTAATACAGTTTGGTACAACATACCAAAATCCAACACAAAAACCACATTTTAAAGCATTTTTATGATGGGCCCTTCATAATCTCTTCACATTGATGGAAAAACTCAGATGACAATAACCATCTCTCCATTTAAAAAGAATAAAATAAATGCATGAAAGATATTGTATTTAGATTGTGACATACTGGCCACTAACACCCTTAAGTTGTGGGTTCAATGCTACATAGCATGCTGTTGTAGCTCCCTGCATTTGCAAAAACGACCATTCATTATTAGCCTTCAATCATCTTTAATCAAAGAAGAAACGATAAAAGAAATAAAAAAAAAATAGAACTAAGAAACCTGCGTGGAATGTCCTTCAAGAAACTCGTCTAGTCCTTGTTTTGATTTTTCTGGAGTGCTGAAGTATAGCAATACATTGAACCTCATTTTGGAACTCGTCTAGTCTGTTTTGATTTCCTGAAGTGCCACTTCACGGCTATTTCTTTTCCTTCCTCCAACATTCCATGCAAATTATATGGTTAAGACACATATAACTTGAAAGTTGCAAATTACATGTAATCTGTTAAAGATAAAAACCAAACCTAAATCAACCATTCATAAGGAGAATATTATCGTTAGAGCGGGCGATTCTTTCACTCTAACCATAATATTCTTCTTATGAATGGTTGATTTGGGTTTGGTTTTATCTCTAACAGATTACATGTACAGAACAGAAGAAACAAAAGTTGCTATAGAGGAAATCCGTCAAGTGGGTTAATAGTCAAAGAAGGTGTTTTCAAACATGTAAAACCTCGTCAAGAAATTTTTATTCCAAATATTAGACGATTACTAAACAATATAAGTTTTGTACCTATATTTGGCACACCTATTGTGTAGAAACCTTAAGATTTTCTATTAAGATCTTACAATCTTGCTTGCTACCATACTAAACGAATCTCTATTCTATAAGCCATAAATTTAAAAATTAAATCCATATGTCCCCTCTCACCCAAGGTGGCAACTCAAACTATGATCATATTGCCTTTCATGACAGATTAACTGCATCCCATAATATCATTCAGAATTGATACGATCCAAAACGATTCTACTTTCTAATATGTTATTGGAAGTTGTTGAGTTGGCTAGTTGTGTTCATTGTAAGCTTCTTTTGCCCCAATTCTAGATAAGCCGGGCTTAACGGTAAATTTAAGAAGAATAGTAGAGAAGAAATACATGTTGACAGTATTAACACTACTATTATACTTAGCAAGTCTCTAAATAGACAAATTGTGAAAATCGGTAATTTAGGAACAACAACTTTGCATTGATTTAGGAACAAAGTCTTAGTCTTTTGGTCTTTCCTAATATTAGCTTAACCCCGAATCACTTAAGCTGTACTAATACGATACAACAATGCAATGCATCATCATACATCCTACACATTTACACACCTACCTATCAATCAAACATCACATTCTTTCACAAACATCTAAAAATTGATCACGAAAACAGAAACGTACCCGAAGGAA
Source organism: Asclepias incarnata (assembly GCA_025447715.1). Classification (NCBI taxonomy): domain Eukaryota; kingdom Viridiplantae; phylum Streptophyta; class Magnoliopsida; order Gentianales; family Apocynaceae; genus Asclepias; species Asclepias incarnata. The sequence goes on from JAOEHQ010016347.1 coordinate 6,369, forward strand.
TCAATCATGGTCCTAGAAATCTTCATCTTCTTCTTAGCACCTTTATAAAGATCAGCCAAACTATTTCCCATTTTCTAAACGGTAAGGAAGCAAGATTTGTTCTCCCAGAATGTATATAAGTTTTTTTAAAAGAAATATATTTTTTGAAATAATGTATTTTTTAGTATATGAAATTTGAAATACCAGCTATTTGTTAAATTATTTCCCATTTTTCAAGTTTATTTTACAACTTGAAATTCATATCACTGTTATAGCACCCATCTCAAAATATATCTAAAAAGTTAAAGTTTATGTAATTAAGTTGAACCCCCATAAATATAAAAGCAAAATGTTAACCTTTTCTATTTGTTCAGAAAGTACTTGTTCAGACATACAAATAATCTAAAAGTATTAAAACCTACAAACTTTTAGTATCATCCAAATATCAAACTTCAAAAGGAGTTAACTCTAAATGCTTAGCTAAATATAAAATGGGTCAAATGGATTGAAATACATAGAAAGTGGCTGCAATAGGAAGAAATACAGCCCTAAATAAGGAAGCATGTAACATTTTTTTCCTGTATGCACAACTCGGAATATTTAATAATTATTATTGTTGATTTAACAGTTATAACACAGGAGTTGATTTAAGCATAATATAATATAACATAATAAGGCCCCAGAAACGGCCCCAGAAACGGGTCAGAAACGGCTCAGAAAAGGTACCCCTCAGATCTGCAGTGGAGCCTTTCACTGAAGTGGAGTCTTTCACTGCAGGCTCAGAAAAGGTACCCCTCAGATCATGTTCACTGAGGTACCCCTCAGATCAGTTTCACTGAGGTACCCCTCAGATCAGGTTCACTGAGGGGTACCTCAGATCGGGTTCACTGAGGGGTACCTCAGATCATGTTCACTGAGGTACCCCTCAGATCATGTTCAATGAGGTACCCCTCAGATCAGGTTCACTGAGGTACCCCTCAGATCAGGTTCACTGAGATACCCCTCAGATCAGTTTCACTGAGGTACCCATTAGATCAGGTTCACTGAGGTATACCTCAGATCGGGTTCACTGAGGGGTATCTCAGTGAACCTTCACTGAGGGGTACTTCAGTGAACCTTCACTGAGGGGTATCTCAGTGAACCTTCACTAAGGGGTACCTCAGATCAGTTAACACTCCAGTCAAGAATAAGTGATCTTAGGCGACTTCAGTGAGCTACTTCAGTGAGCAGTATAACAACATTTTTTTCCAACAAAAATATTTAAAATAATAAGAAAAAGATTGAAAATAAACATACATTCATATGTGAAAACTTGCCGGATCTATAAACCACCACCACCAGCCGCCATCTATAGACACACCAAATCCGGCCACCATAAACACAGCCACCAGATCTGAGAAGAGAGAGAAAGAGAGGGACGGTGAAAAGTGGTAGCTATTAAAAATGAAGTTAATACTGAAAATAAAAAATGAAAGAAATTAAAAATGAAAAGTTAATAATAAAAAAATAACCCTTTCTTAATAACATCAAGCTCTGCTAATCTTATATATATGTAACGATATAATGATATATATACTACTAAGTACTCTTGCTCTTCATCATCTTCATCATCGAAATGAACAGCATCACTACAACATCACATACTCTCTTCTCTATAATGATATATACAGTCTACTATATATATATATATATATATATATATATAATAACGATGATGATATTTCATGATATAACGAAACACAAATGTGTTTCTGATGAATGATATGATAGAAAGTTTTGAAGTTTTTTGGTTGGTATAATAAGAAAGGAAATGGGTTTTGAGAAACTTGGGTTCACGGAATGGATAGATCTAGTATAAATAAAAATATGGGTTATTATATAATAAAGATGAGATACTTGGAAGTCTAGCCATTGTCCATATTATTTTATATTTATATTATCATTTTATTATAATAATTTAATGGAGTATATATTATTTTTGAAAATGTAATCTACTCGTATATATCCATAAATAATAAATTAATTAATCTAAATGGATAACAGTTGTGACAATATCAATAACTGTCTTAATATTTTGAATTATTTATTTGGAAACATTTACTAATAAAGAGTTAACATTTTCAAAGTAACTCATACCCTTCTCAGTTCCCACTTTGCACTTCTCAGTTTACCCTTCAGGTTTTTCTCCAAATATGATGGGACCCTTCAGATTTTTCCCACTGAAAGACCCTTCAGATACATGGTGTTTTTCCCACTGAACAAACTTTACATGGTGTTTTTCACTCACGCATTTCATCAAATACATGGTGTTCATCATTCTTGTAAAAACCTACCTAATATATTTTTATCCATACGCATGCTCAAATCCTTCATAAATCAAACTAATAATTATAAAAAGAATAGATCTAATAATTAAAAAGATTCAAACTTTATTACAAAAAAATATGAAAAAAATCCGTTGAGATTACCATGGATACATACCTGAATTTATTCTCCAAATCTTTGCTCCAAGTATACATAAAAAATCAGATAAAAAGGAAAAAGAAAAAAGATTTGTGATGAGAAACCCATTTTATATGTACCAAGTTTTTCATCAAATATGTATCATCTATAAACCACTTACCTTTGTTTTTCTTCCACCAGAAACGAAAAAGGCAACCAAATAGATAAATGATGATGAACAGACCGCATGAGATGAGAAGTAGATTAAATTTGAAAGATATATATGTTTATATGCAAGAAATATATGTATATATTGTATATATTATCTCTTTCTTCTCACAAATCTATATCTAACTCCTCTAATATATAACTCCTCTAATGAGAGAGAAAGTGAGTGAAATTTGAAAATATGGTATATGATGATTACAAAGTACAAATAAAAAGAAAAAGAAACGACTTTAAGCATGGGGAGGAGTGTTCTCCATTTAATGCTCTGTTAACCCATACATGTATATGTGTTTATACATAAAAACACAGTATAAACACCTCAAGAAACACACCATTTTCATCACCATATGACGTCATTTTCCAATGTGGACAAGGTGTTTTGTTGACACATCAGATTATATGATGTCAGCTAAAGTTCTCCTCTTTAAGAGAAGGAGATATATATATATATATATATTCATGAAGAAAACAAAAAAAGGGCCCACGTCACAATTTGCTATCAATTTGCCTGCACACAAATTAAGCTTACAAACTGGCGAACAAACTGGAGCTACAATGGAGACAAACTGAATATCGGTATGCATACTGAAAACAAACCGGCCATTGGAGATGGCCTTATCTTATTGGTTCAAGACGACACACATTTATGATTTATCATATAACCACTTGCTATTACTTATACTTGATGGTCGCCAACCTTTACAAAGGTATAAAAAAAAGCTAAAATGTACGAGTATATGATAAACCACAAAGCTTAATAACAAAATTTATAAATTAAGAATCGTTGTGCCAACAACTCAACAAAATGAATGTTTCGGTTCGGTTTTACCCAAAAACTGATCCAAACCGAACCGTGTTCAAACAACTTTGTGATAAAACCACTTTTAAAGCATCAAACATACGAAGATTCAAGATTTTACATTATTTCCCCACTTAATAAACTAAAATTGTTTAAAAGAAAAGCAAGAAAAAACGAAAAAATTAAAACCAAATCGAAACCAAACCAAAAAATCAAATCGACCAAAAACCGAATCCAACAGTTTTTTATTTTCAAAAATCGAATGTTAAAAAACCAACCCAAACTGAACTATGCTCATGAATCAAACAATTTTGTGATTAAACGGAAGATGCAAGATTTTACATTATTTCTCCACTTGAGTCGTTTTACCCTGTTATCGTAATTTTGATATTAAATTTTATTATAATTTTAAAAAACACAAAACACTATTATTATGGGTTTGTTAAAACACTTTCCATTAAATTTTTTTTTTTATTTTATTTTTTTTATTTTTTTTTTGAAAGTTAACACTTTTCATTAATAACAAGGGATCTAACTATAATTAGTCGTTTTTATAAAATAAACACCCCCTTTGTCCATTTCTCCTTTTTTCTTTCTCTCTGATTTCCATTTCAAGTAGTACTTTTTCTAGGGTTTCTTAAATTGGGTTTGTCACAATTGAGATATACCAATAACAACAAAAAAGCATCATAATCTATCCTTTACATTAATAAAAATTGGATCTTGATGCTTAAAAAAAATTCATACTTTTATAAGTATGATCCAAGATACATATCTTTTTGTTTAATTCCATTTTTTTTCTTCAAGATTTAATCTTTGGTTTCCTTAATTAGGTCTAATTAGTCAAGATTTAGTGTAAAGTTGCAAACTTTATTGTTTCTTTATGCTGTAACTTGAAGTTTAATTAGTTAGTTTTTGTGTTAATTAAGTTAGTGTTTATTGGTTTATTATTTTTAGTGGAATTGAAGGATAGAGTTAAGTTACACACTTTATGTATTTTAGATATTGAATAATTAGGAAAAAGAATAAAAATTATTGTTTAGTTTTTTTATTTTTGAAGAATTTGTTGAGGGATTAGTAGTTGTTATTGAAAGAGGATTCTTTTTGGGGTTTCGGGTTTTCGGGTTTCATTGGTTTGTGTTTAAGATAGAGAGTATGGCTGCTGGAACCGGTTTTTCGCCTTCTTATGTAATAGTAGAAGATGGTTTTAATAATAATGATATTTCTTCTGGGGTTGAAGAGAAATCTCAGAATTTGGATAATTTGAATCAAGTGGTGGTTAGAAAACCTCCAAGACATTTATCGGTTGTTCGTCATAGTATCAGTACTGCAACGCTGCTGACGCCTACAGATCCGGTATACAAGTCATTTCCATGTTGAAAGATGTTGATTAATTGCTTATGGTATCGTTTGCTGACTAGAAAGATATTTGTTAATATGGTTGTTGGTCAGTCTTGCTTGGATATTATGTTAGTCTTTTGAATAGGTATTTTGATATTTATAGAAATACACATAGTTGATATGTGTCAGTTTATGGCCATTGTGATAACTGGTGAAATTGTGCATCTCATTTATGTGTTAGAAATGATCAGTTTATGGAATTAGTGTAGTTAAGATGCATACTGACGATTATCGTTGCTATATGCTTTGTGTTCCATTCTCCTATTATCTGTTTGCTAGTTCATCAGTATTAAAACTTGTGATAGTAGCTGCAAGAGTCATTTTTAAGACTAATAATCGTTTCTAGTTACAAGTGATGGAATTGCAGATACATCCAATTACGACTTTTATAGGTTTTTGATCGTTGTTCCAATATAAAGATTTAGTAAAATATTTTACCTTTCTGTTTAGGAAACAGCAAGCACCGTTGAAGTAATTGTAGACTTATGCATCTGACATTGTTAGCTACCTTGGTCCCGATGAGCAAATAGTTTTAATTGTTACCATTTTGTCTTTATGTCATTGAAGGATGTTGATCCTGATAAGATGTGAGCTCATCTATTAAGCATTTTTTTTATTTGCTTTGATGTGTGATAATTGTTTTATATGTAAAGGTCAATATCATCTCCGTCGATCTAAAAACGTGCAGCAACTTTCTTTCTGCAATAAATATTACATTTTCTTTGAAGAAAATCCATCCATGGCTACCTCTTTTCTGCATTGGAAATAATATATAATATCGATTTCAGTCCACAACGATCTCCTGTCTTGTGAATATATCATAAGCATTAAAAGACAACTTATTTATGCTATAGACTTAGAGGTGTCATGTATTTCTTTACTAATCTTTTACTTAAGACCTTGTGTGTTGACTCTTTTATGCAATGTTGGCAGGACTTTGACCTTGGGATTGTTGGAGTCAAGTCAACTTCCGATGGTATATTGGAATATATGCCGATCATCCGATCAGGAAGCTGTGCAGAGAAAGGTCCAAAGGAATACATGGAAGATGAACATATATGTATAGATAACCTTCTAGAACATTTAGACAGAACAGAGGATTTTCCTTCCCTTGGAGCTTTTTATGGTGTATAAATCTATGCCACCTTATTTTGTTCATTTTTTTGTTTTATGACAGTCGGTATATAGGGCCGATTAGGTTGTCATTTATGCGTTGCAGATTACACATTATACCCTATTTATAAAAAAACTATTTTTCTTTTTTGTTGAACAGGTTTTTGATGGCCACGGTGGTACGGATGCTGCATGTTATGTTAGAAAGAACATATTGAAGTTCATATTAGAGGATCCGCAGTTTCCGGGTTGCTTAAAGAAGGCAATACGAAGTGCATACTTGAAAGTTGATCAAGCATTTGCAGAGAACAGTACGGTTGATATTTCTTCGGGAACCACTGTGTTGACCACTTTTGTATTTGGAAGGTAGGTGAGCCTCTTGTTTTCATGTTTAAGATTCACTTGGTAATTATGACGAGGAAGTTTTGCTTCCATGAATTAGTCTTATATTGGTTGATTATAGACATATACATATGAACTTGCACATATATAATATGCTTACACTGGCAACATGGGTGGGTTTGGTACTTTGGCAGGTTCAGTTTTTTTGGTATGCCGGGTTTGATTGATTGACCCGAAACACTTTTTTCCTCCAATTTAATCTTTTGACGAATAATTAGCATGTCCAATATGACTACAAGTTTATATGATCTCAATAATAATTTAATGTTTTAAATAACATGATTTAGGAAGTTAATTGTATTAGAATACCACTTTAGGCAAGTTTCTAGCCGTTTTACCCGTTAAACATAACCCGAAAGAAATAAGTCATTATTAAATGGATTGGAATTGCCAGCTCATGGAATTTTTGGATACACAGAATGATAGTAGTTGCAAATGCCGGTGATTGTCGGGCTGTTTTAGGGAAAAGAGGCAGAGCAATAGAATTGTCAAATGACCACAAGCCTAATAGCATATCCGAGAGACATAGAATCGAACAACTCGGTGGTGTCATTTATGACGGTTATTTAAATGGCCAATTATCTGTTGCACGAGCTCTTGGGGATTGGCACATGAAAGGCCCAAAAGGCTCTGCTTGCCCGTTAAGTGCCGAACCTGAGTTACAAGAAATCTTGTTGATGGAAGAAGATGAGTTTCTAATTATGGGATGTGATGGACTATGGGATGTCATGAGCAGTCAATGTGCTGTAACAATAGCTCGGAAAGAATTGATGATCCATAATGACCCAGAAAGATGTTCGAGAGAGCTTGTTCGTGAAGCACTTAAACGGAGTACGTGTGATAATTTAACAGTAATCGTGATCTGTTTTTCACCAGATCCACCCCCATGGATTGAGATACAACCTCAAGTGGGACATAGGAGGAGTATATCTTCGGAAGGGCTAAATTTTCTTAAAGGCATTCTGGATGGTAACTCGTGAGGTTTAACTGCCAGCTACTAGACTATTAAACTTGAACCATGGTGCCAGCCTGGAGCCATGAAATGGTTCGTGTTTATAACGCTTTGTGTACTCGGTTAGGGGAAATAAGACCGAAATTATTGACGTCTTTTATGCTTCCTTTTTCTTTTTCTTTTTTTATTTTAAAGTTCTGTACATTTTGGTAAGCCGTGTCATCGATAGATAGTACTCTTCTTTAATTATTTTCCCCATTGTACAATATTTTTGAGTTTGCTATAGTTCAAGTACCTTAAACTTAAATGCTAGTGATATTTTAACTCATCTTATAGCTTGGAAATTGTTATACATAAAATTTAGATGATGTTTGGCACTCTATTGGATCCAACCTGATTGAAATACAAAATATCAGGATTATTTGTCGAGAAAAAAAAGAAAATTTAGGGACAACTGGTGAGTCAACTAAACTTTGCCAGTTTTACCAACACTAAACCTGATTCTATATCCCTCTTGTAGGAATGTAGGGTGAATTGACCATAATTTGAATTCGTACAACACAAAACAAAACTTAATTGTTGTAAGGCGTCAAACCTAGTTAATCGGTGATTCTTAAAGATTTCAAGTTTTCTTGTATGAAATTCTAAAAAGTGTTGCATAACAATTCAAATACAAAATGAAACAAAGTGACCCTAAATTAGTATCCATATAAGTGTGTCTCGACTATGCCTCCCCTTTTGCTGTTGAATTGCAGTTCCATAAAGGTTCTTCAAAGTTCTCCATGAACTTCATCATCATCTTCATCATCATGGCTCGACTGATGGTTATCACTGCACACAAATGTTGACATCAGAAAAGCTCTAAACACCATTTAGCGCTAGCAGTGTAACAAATTTGAAACTTTCTGAAATATTGCATGCTACTTGGCCAAAAGAGTTTGAATGATGATTTTTCTGAACAAGCTATAAACCGGAGATAAGAAGTATATTCTAATCCAGAACATCAAACATGAATGCTATAAAACTGAACCCACATGCCAAAAGTGCCTGGGTTTGTTATGAAATCATAACAAGGCCTAAAAAAAGATTTTGGAAATCGTCATTGGTGATTCAAAACTACCTTGACTGTTTGCAGTGGTTGCTAAGGTCATGGCACAAGATTTTGCTAACTTCTCCTACTTTAAATGATCCTTTCATTATCAATTCTGCCAGCTGCATTCAAATACCAAAAACTATCAAAAAAGCACGAACGAACCAAAGAAAAAGTCTTGGGTTCCATTTATTTTACACGAACTCCATTCGTTCTCTGTATCATGTATCCGATGATCATATTCCTTTCAGATTACACTGTATTAATGGGACCCATAATATGGATATCTATCCCCAAAGGGTTAGCAACCAATGATTGATTCCAGAAAGTATCAACTCACCTCGTCTTCAGTTTCCTCGAGTAACCTGAAACATGTATGCGTATTACATTAACTTGGTGTGTTGTTATTCCAAGTAAACAACGTACTAAGATAAAAATATGTTATGATGAACTGGTTTCTTATCTCACCTTCCACAATAAGATGATATCTCCTTCGAGTAAGCACGAGATTCTTGCTTATCTATACACAAAGAGAAACAGATTGTAAAGACAAAAGGTCAACTTAACAGAGATCACTAAGCATTACAGAACATCTACAGCAACAGAAATGAAGACATAAAAAGTATGCACATATGCTATTAGGAAGTAGGAGCATGTATATATTAAAATGAATGAATCATGGAGGTTTTGTGACAAGATATGGTTCAGTCCTGTTAAGCTAAAGTATAAGCCAAGCTTACTGAAGGACATTGTCACCAATACATACTACTAGTGATGTCATCCCAGCTATCCACTTTCATCCATATTTTTTTGTTTGAATCTATCTGCATAAACAACCACATAGCACCAGTGACCAGATGAGACTATGATCGACATGCAATGTTATTTCCAACCAAGCAGTGACCAATTTGATACTGTAACATTTTTATGCAAAGTTGCATGCTGATATTTAATGTACGACAGGTAACGCAGAAAGAATACCTTCTGAAGAGTATAGTCTTGCATCTTATCACAAAGCCCATCCAAGAGGTCAGTGACTCTCAGCTCACTGACTCTGTTTGATAGAAGTTGCTCATTATGTTATCATATCCATCATAGTTTAATGCAAAAGGTAATTAACATGATAACATCTAATACAAGAGGAAAAGATTTTTGAACTTTTACCTGTAATCTATCACTTTTCCTCTACGTTGACCTGTAGAGTCCAATCGATGTCTCATGTCCAGGTGGTTTTTCGGTTTTTCCTGGAACAATATAAAGATAACAATGATAAAATTCACAAAACAGGTACATATGAGAAAAAGGAGCTGACCCTTTGAAAATATAACAGTTTAAGGAATGAAATGATCTTTCTTTTCCCCTATTGAGATGGGCGAATATAACGCTTGTAACTTGAAAATTTAGTATAGAGTGCTGATGATCATTTGGTACAAGGAAAACCACCATGTTTTATCGTACTGATGAAGTTGAAAACATTTATTTTACATTTCTCGCTTGACAAAGCCACAGAAAGTCATCAATAGTAAGGTTAGTCGAGCTTTCAGTAGGAAGTGAGCAATAATATGTTCTTAATACAAAGTAAGATATTTTTTGTAATGATATGTTGTTCAGAATATACTATATGCTCCTCTCTCTTGGTAAATGCTAAGAAAGTTATGAACAATGAGACTCAACTACAAGCTCCAAATGCCTTTAGTACCAGTTTGCTAATAACTTCCTACCATGGTTTGAATTGACTTTCAGGTTATCGAGCTAGTCTACGGGTCTGGAAAACTTCCCACCATGGTTTGATATTGCGTAGAGGTTATCTGACTTGTTTTCTACTCTGACTTAGAGATGTTACAGATGTAATAGGATTGGAATTGTGATTGTATATCATTGCATTAAAGTTTTCAAATATGATTTTTGCTCCAATTTCAATTCATAAAATTTAGGTCCCAAAAGTACTCTGCATGATATTTAGGCACAAGTTTGATTCATCGGTATTGGATGGTATCTTTCTGGAAGGGAATGGTAGAAAAGACTTAACACTTTCTGTTTATAATCAGTAATATTGCATTAGATCCTCTAAAACCATGCTTCACAACATTTTAGCCAATCAAACATAAGAATTCCATTTAATATTACACAATCTTTTTATTCTATCTTTTCAACTTTCCCATCACCGCATCTCAATTTCCTCATTTATCAGAAAAGCAATTTTGAAAGCAAAGCTGTGGAACACTTCCCAGAAATAGGACACTTAAGCTGTTCAAATCATTATTATACATGAATGAAATAATGCATCATGGAAAAGAAGAAACCATACCTTCATCATCCCAATTTCCAGCTCCTCCTACAAAAAAAAAAAAAAACCAATAGACTAATTTAAACTCTAGCATTAAAGATGTTAACTTTGTTTCTGTTCATATAAAAAGATCTCAAGTTTTGTTGACCACCCTCAGTTAGAAATTCACAAAGGCCCACTTCAATAGTTACATCTTTACAGAATGTAGCTAAACAAAATTCATCTTTTCTCAAACCTGCTATATCAGTCGAAGCACAAAATCCGAACAACTAACTAGACAGCACAAGGGAAATTGATCGAATATGTAATCAAACTATCTGCGTTTTCCTCATTTATGCATCCCGGAAAAAAAAGAGTTTATATTACATGTACTAAATAAACCCTACAAAGTTACTTTGGTATGTAACAAATGACATGCAACCTGCAACAACAGGTTTACGTAATTTTATTCTAATCTAAACTAGTATAGAGGGGGTGTTCGGGATTGCTTATTTCAAAGCACTTATCTTATCTGCTTAACAAAATAAGCATGTACCAACCTGCTTACATGCTTATTTTAAGGTGCTTATTCCTTATAAAAGAAACAGAAAAACATTTTTCTGGAGAGTGTTTGTTATTGCTTATCTACTAAAAAGAAAAGCAACAAGCAGATAAGCATTTAAATAAGGAATCCCAAACACCTCCATTAAACATTTACCCTACTCGTAAATTACGATTAACACTACCAATAACAATGTGACACATCACCATCTCAATACGAATGTAACACAATCAGTACATCACCCTCTCTTACACCGCCACCACCAGCCCCCACCGAACACCTCCAAAAACTGTAAGAAATTCCCAAAAACTGCCCCAAAAAGCTAGAAACCCCCAATAAACTATTCGCTAGCACCGCATTGTCCGAGTACCATGCCAGGTGTTTTCTAGTTTGTTGGATTCCAAAATATACTCCAAACCTCAATTACAGCCCCAAAGTCACGCCTAAAAACGCTAAAATGCACATTTATATATACAATTATCAACTATAAAACCCCCTATTTTTTATTTTTTATTTTATCAAAACAAATCAATTCACTACAAATTATTTAATTTTTAATGAATAAAACACAAAACTATCGACTAACTTTGGAATAACAAGCTATAGATCTAACATACACACACACACACATATATATATATATAGTAATGATGGATTTTGATTTACTTACAGCTACAGCATTGCAAGCGCTACATTTGTCATGAATAGAATGACCTATAGATACAGCTATAAATATCGTCACTGCGAAGATCAACCGTCGTAACGCCGCCGTCACCGCCATCTTCTACTCTCTCTTATTTTACGTTCCACGGCTCACACACTTCAAAAACACACACAGAGATTTAAGAAAGTGAGAGCGTTGACTGGATACGTGGAACAAGAGTGTTTTGACCAATCAAAAAGTGCCACGTGGTGAAGACGGTAGTGTCATGACACGTCGGATTATATAATTTTTTTTGTTTTTAAAGATGTGTGAGACGTGAATAACGGAAGGTCAAGCATACGTTGTATTAACTGGGTTCACGTTTATCACCTAAAATTTGGAAGGAAAAACTCATGCAGACCCATCATAAATGGAAATTAGATATCTGTGACCACTCCCAAATACGTCTAGGTTAAGTCTCACGTTGGATTATATTTGATTTTAATTACTTAAACTCAATAACTTTTCTTTGGAATGGCCAATTTTATTTTATTTTAAATGGGTGAATTATTCGTGAATATCGGGAGGTCTAGCATGTTGTCTTAATCGGGTCCGCATTAGAGAGCTCCTTGACGAGCAGATCCTTTTAATTAAACCCCTCGAATAGGAAAACCCCTTTGTCAAAACTTAAACTCAAGACCTTGAGTTTCACTTAATACCTCTCTCTGACCCAATATTATATAGAGAAAAAAAAAAGCCTCAAACTCTCGTGACCTGGCCTAAGGGATGGGCATGGGACCGTCCCGGTGGTACCGATTTGTACCGATCCTGAAAACTCAGAAACATGGGTACCGGTACCGATCCCGGTCGGGATTCGGTATCACTTTTCAATACCGAGATCGGAACGATACCAGGACGAGATCGGAATTTGGAACCTTTTGCTCATCCCAAACCTGGCCTCCATTCCAAACTTCGGTTGTTATCGAAACCATATCACATGTCACAAGCTTAATGGATGGCTTTTTATTAATTTTTTATTATATATAATTAATTATTATTAATTTTTTTTAGAACGGGGTTCTAATCTACTCCTGCTCCTAAATTACACGCATGTCTGAGATGAAACCTAGGACTCTATTAATCCACCCCTACAAATGTGGGAAGTGGGACTCGAACTCAGGTGGATCCTTCCAAGGTCAAAGACCTTACCAATGGGCCATCAACCTCATTAGCATTAATTATTTTTTTTAGTTGTTCTTTAATATCTTACATTTTGTAACCTTTTATAAAAATATAAAAATATAAAAACATGAAATTTTTTATTTTTTTTACGAACAATTTGACATAAATTTTATTAAAAACAGAATTATTTCAAAACAATGTATTTTATTAAAAAAAATTTTTGCTATTTTTTATATTTTATAAGATTATTATAAAAGTAATTTATTTATTTCAAAATAAAATAATTATTTTCAATATAGTAAAATTATAAATAATATTAATATAATAAAAAATTGGATTAGATTGGGTTGTAAATGTGTGTTAAAATTTAAATTTGGTTGGGTTGTATAAGTAGAAAAAAAAAGATTTTTTAATTATAAGTTGGATTGGGCCGGGTAACTGACGTGGGTGGTGGACTGGTGGGTGGCCCGTGGCCTAACAAGCTTGAGATTTTGCAACTTACAGTCTTACATATGTAATTATTTTCATTATATTTGATGATTTACTTAAATTCGGTGAACCCATGACATATTAAACCGAATAAATTGATTCGTGACACAAGTAAATTTACTTAATTATTGCATGACACAAGTAATTTATATACAAAAAAAATTGATTCGTGACCATGAAATGTTCATGTCGTTGCAATGTTGCATTATGCAGATAGGTAGTAGTAGTAGTAATAACTCAGTTCCCAAATAGTTATTTTGTGGACAACGTTTAGCTAAGAAAATTAAGTTCGATTCAAAATCAAAACGTCATCTCGATGACAAACAAAATGTTTGGCTTAAAAACCCGCAGCAACGCACAGCCAGACAATGTATACTCATATAAATCATTTTTGAGAAATAAATCATTTATGGGAAATAAACAGTAATAGTAATAGTGGTAAACATATTTTACAATAACTAATACACTGTGATCCGTTTTACCCATAAACAACAATAATAATAATAATAGCAGCAGCAACAACAATAATAAAAACAACAACAATAATAATAATAATATTGATTAATCATTGAAACAACAGTAAATCTTTAAATTCTTAAAACAAATTTTGATGTAATATAAAGACAAAAAAAAAAAAAAAAAGCTGCACAATTTCAACTCTACCATTTCTCAATACAAACCAAAACAAAAACAATTATACACATGAAATAAAAATAAAAATAAAAACATCATATTTGTTTCTATATATATACACCATCAATGTAAAAACATTTCTTTACACTGTGGTGTATAATGAAAACAATATGATACAAAAAGAAAACCCTGTATTGTACAACAAAATAAGCAAAGGTCAGACAGTTATACCTTTGTTGTGATTATGTGTTTGGAAAGATACCCGAAAAGTTGGGTATCTTATCGACATGTTTCAAGGCAAGTTCTGCAATCTGTCGTGTACGATAATCACCATGCTGGAACGCATCCACGAGTGCTGTACTAACGTTAGGATCACCCGCGACTTCATACGCTATATCTTCTGTTCTCAAAAGTCTTTCCACTACCCAAACCGCTCGTCTCCACAAATTCTCAGTTTGTTTCTCGAGTAAAACATCAAGAATCGGTTTTATTCCTTCTACCTCACATAAAACCGCTACCCCTCCTTCTATATTAACGCCGTCATCTAATATAGTCGACAATGCAGCTAATGATGCTTCCACTACCTTCTCGTTTGTGTGATCCAACAGAGAGACCAGTCTCTGTAACGCTGGCCCTTCAAGTAAACAAAAAGTATCTCTACGTGAACATTCACCACGGTGAACCCGACACAACCCGGTCATCACGGGTTGGTTACCGAAACAAGGAAAGATTGACCCACAAAAGCTTGGTGTTGGCATTTCGGGAAGTTTGGTCATGTTCTTGGATTCTTGGGATAAATTCTCTAAAGCAAAAGCAGAAACCATTTGAACATTATCAAGCCCGTTTGATTGAAGGAGTTCAGTGAATACGCCTGCGAGATCGTACTGACAACATAAAGAGACCGCTTTTGGCTCGTTGGGTAATACAAATGTAATTCTCGAGAGTACACGAACAAGCCCATCTAGATACGGTGTTACAAAACGGCTTCTTCTTGGTTCACCTTGTCGGATCATTCTGATTCGTGAAATCACCATTTCAAACACACCTTCATCTAGCATTTGTCGGGTGAGGCCCATGTCTCGTTCAGGTAGTTCAGCTAGAAGGCCAACTGCGGCTGCTTGTTCTTCAGTAATCGCAATATTTTCTGCAATTACTTTAATTAACCCGCCAAGCTGACCCGCACTCCCACGTAAAGAACTTGCTAGTTCTTGACCCATGTTTGGAGAAAGATGTTGTAGAAGTTTTATCGAAGCTAAACGAAGATCTTGCTGTGGGGCTTCAATAAACTGAACCAAACTGTTAATGGCGCCCGAGCTTTTAATAGCAGAAACGACACCAATTAAGGTAACTGGTGAGCTTGTGAGTCCAACAAGAACTTGTAAAAGTTTGCATTCGATTGCAGGTCCAGTGTTGTTGATCAAATGGAGTAGATTATGAATTATGTCTTCTGACACAAGGGTCTGGTGGTTGGGACCCACCGGGATCGAGTCAAAGTCACAATCAGAGGTCACAATATTTGCCAGTATTGTGGCTGAGATTTCTTTCAGTCGCATCGGGAGCTGATTCTGCCCTGCAAAAAGGTCTTTGACCAGAGGCGAAAGTATACCTTCATCAACCAAGATTTTGGCACTTGGGTCACAAGATGAAACTTGATTAAGAGCCTTTAGGGCTGCTTCTCTAGACTGAATGTTACCACTTTTCATGAGGTTAATTAAGGACGGGCCCACAGTTCGAGCCACAAAGACTTTTACGTCATTGCTTAGAGCCAGCTCGCCAAGGTATGAAGCCATGGACAGTTTCGTTTCTGGAGAACCTGAAAGCATTTAAGTGGTTAACATTTTCAACAATCAAATCTTTAGTAAATAGCATGCAAGTGCTTCAAAATTTCTCTCGAGTGAAATACAAATGTAACCACTGCCATGTTATATGAACTCAACTTATCAAATACCAAAAAGTTGATTAAAGTACCTTCAAGGAGAAGTCTTAACAAAGGTTGCAATCTACCATTTTCAGCCATTTGCCTCACATGATTCTCACTATTCTCCAAATTTTCCAGAGTTTTATCCGCCTTCTCAACTGTCAACAGATTTTCAGATTTGCTACTAGTCATTCCAACTAATATCAGAATCGCTCCATTAACAGACCCAATTTTTTCACATAAAGTCTCCAATTTCGAGAGCTCATAAAGCAATGATACGGCTTCTTCTCTCTCTCTTGACTGTTCATGAGACAAGAACTTGACTATTGTCCGCACATTATCCCCTTCTGCCATTATTTCCTGCCAGAAGATAGATACAACATATATAGTTAGATCGAAAAATGATAAATTAACTGTTAAAAATATATAGAAGTAACTAATTACCGATCCTACTTTTTCTTTTCAAATTGCATCCTTAATAATAACTTATTAGTCACATTCACGTACATTATTTTTTCTTTTAAAAGAAGAAATTCTTCGCTACATGAGCTGACCCGTTTCAACCTATACCAAAAGTTACCCGTTACAAAACCCGCCCGACCCGTCCATTTTTTCACCTCTAGAAGAACACATGGAAATCTGACAATCTATTTTGGCATCAAACGATTAACAACCTTATTATCATCATCATCTTCCACCACAACGCGAAGAGTTTCCAAAGCTCTACATCTGACTCTACGACTGCCGCTCTTCAACATGTCAACAATCAGCGGAATCAGCTCAGCATTCCGAATAATATGTTTATTTGAATAATTCTTTTGGCAAAGATATTGAACAAATCTCAAAGCCAGTAAAATTTCAGTTTCAGGACAACCAATATTAAATGATTTGCGAGCGATGTCAAGCTGAACAGCTTCATTTCTAGCATTCCATTCTTCGATTGTGTTCCTCAATGCAATACTTGGATTCATATCAGTCGTTTTTAGTTCTTTCAATGTTAATGGGCAAACAAGCTTTCTGTTGTTTTCTTTACATTCACTGAACCATTTTTCAATAGCTTCACGTTCAAAAGTTTGCCCATTTTCAATCGTTACAGGATCTCTCATTATTTGTTTTGTGAGGGGACATAAGAATGCATCATACATAGGCTCTATGTATTGTCTTTCAAAGTGAAAGCTATCATCTGATTGGCTACCAAGTTCATGGCTTTCATCCCAACTCTCAGCCATTAGACTAAGTGTGCTCTGTGGAAAAACAAAATAAATAATGATGTCCAATACAATAAAGTCAAAGTGATCACAATTGTGAAGAAAGATAAACGAGTAACCGAAATAGAAGGTGGAGAGGAGGCTATTTTCTTATTTTTATGCCTGCAAGTAACGGTTGCAAGACGGCGGGTCAGGTAACGAGTCAAAACAGGTTCGGGTTAAAAAACAGTCAGATTTAGAGCAGCCCAGTTCGAGTCGGGTTGAACATCACTTACATTCTTTTATAGATAACTAGTGGATTAGTTATGCTTACAGAATAATATTATTACACTAATAATCTGGGTGTATTTTATAGGCTCTCCACCCTGGAGATCCCTGCATAAGCTTTTATGGTTGAAGCCTCTAGAAGAAAAGCATACACAATACTGAGAAGAGTTGGCTTTTATTTCAGGATAGAAAAAGGAAAGATAAATGACTTCCATATATTTTACAGTTTAAAATAATCAACAATGAAACTCTAAAAGTTGGAAACAACAATTATAATGATGGATAAAAACAAAAATCATCCATAAAACGCGTT
The DNA here is from genome assembly GCA_025447715.1 of Asclepias incarnata. Lineage (NCBI taxonomy): Eukaryota > Viridiplantae > Streptophyta > Magnoliopsida > Gentianales > Apocynaceae > Asclepias > Asclepias incarnata. The sequence continues at coordinate 24,256 of JAOEHQ010016347.1, forward strand.
CACTAACAAATTTTGTTCTCTATGAAAATTTCTGCAAGTGTGGTACATGTAGCATTGGCATCAACTAATCGATGCAAGGACGTCTTACACGCCATAAAGAAAACGAGGCTCAGGCAAAACATCATAAATGTAGACCTCTATCCCTACATACTCGATTAATCATATTTAGTTCATATGCATTTCAAATGTTCACAACTTCATCTTCTCTTTGTCCCACATAATCCGCAACAATTTCCATATATATTGTACAATAACAATTGCAATATTTTCTAAACAAATATTCAAAAATTTACAAGTGAATGGTCAAAGAGACGAAAACTATGGTTAGAAAAGTTTCCAAAGATGGAAATGTTGCTTGTACTTAAAATGGAAGAATTACCAAAAAGGCATAGTTACCAAATATAACCTTATAGTAAAGTACTAACTGAACCAAAATGTTGCAACTTTAATTACAAGTAGAAGTTTTTTATAAAAATTTCAGCAAAATAAGCATAAATTAAAAGACCACAAATTCATTTCATGATATAAAACACATGGAAAAAAGTAAACATATATAACACATCAAAAATAAACACTTCCATAAATAGTAATCAATGCAAACCCCCTAAAACAAACCATCATAAAATTCATCTTATATAAATAAATAAAAACAGATCTAAAAACTTAAACAAAATCCATAACCGACCCATTACCAGTCTCCCACCGATGATCCCATTAACAGTTAAAGTTACATGGAACGAGAGTTTGAACCACATCCTCCACTTTTACGCTACATGTTTCCCGCCACTAGACTACTAATAAAATCATAATAGCCAAAACACAAAAAGCATAATTCATAGAAAAAACCAAGAAAAGTTACCTTAAATTCTCACTAGTTAGCTAAAATTCTGCAAAGCTTCATCCTTTAACATATAAACACTTGAAAGAAGAAATGAAAATGAAGAGGGGTTTTCTTGATTTGCAATTATGAGGAAATTAAGGGGTTTTTAGCAGAAAATTTCCTGAAAGAAAGAAGAAGGAAGGTGCCCCAAGTGATGAAATTGCAAGATAACAGATACCCAAAAGTCAAAATTTAAACTTGTATGAAAATTTATATTTGGTATAATTTAATTATTTTTATATGTATATATAGATATACATATATTGATATATACTCGTATCATATAAATCTAGAGAGAAAGATGGGATTGTTTTGAAGTCAATGGTTTGAAGTCAATGATGATAATAAACTAGTTGTCATATTAGACCATGGAAGAAGAGTAGTGATACATTTGTGAAGTTTGTGACATATTGTAAATGTTTGACTCTATGAATTGATCTTGTTTATCTAGATTAAGGTTTTCTTTTTATTTTAAGGGGATGGCTTAGCTGCTTCTAGCAGCATGCTTCTTCTTTGTAATTTTAATTTTTTTTTTTGTTATCATTCAATCACGTTGTTATTATATGAGGGGAAATGATTAGAAGCAGGCTGCTGCTAGCAGTATATTCGTTTTTTCCTTATTTTAAATATAAATCATTGATTGACTTTTAATTTGTTACTATTTTTGGTCAAGTAGATAAATAAATAACAATCATATGATCATATGGAAAGATATTTCTTTATTTAAAAAAAAAAAAAAAAAGGAATAATAATCATTGAATGACTTGTTAATCGGTTATACTAAAGTTTTTATTAGAGCAATAATTATGACAACAATAATATGACACCACCTTAAAGTTGAAAAATCACATCAGTTTACGTGTTAAAAAGTATACATAACGGTGAAATTGAGAGTTTGCAAAATTTATGGCCGACACTAAAAAGTTGATTACTGTACAACCAGGGGTGGTTCTATGTTAGGACCCGGGGGACCCGGACCCGGTTATTTTAATTTTTAATAAGCTTAATAGTTCAATAAAGTTTACCTTTTAAATTTTTATAGCCATAATCTACTTAAAGCCCATTAAAATATTTAATAGGCCATTTGTCCTTGTCCGGTTTTCCCTTACCCTTGCAGCCTTGTTCACTGATTGACGCAGAGAAAAAAAGAAAAAGAAAAGAGAGAGTACG
>JAOEHQ010016348.1:0-15285 GCA_025447715.1 Asclepias incarnata
AAGGGGTTAGTGGAGATATGTTAGAAGATAAAGGATTGATAATGTAATTTAATCATTAAGGGCAATTTAGACAATTTACAATGAGTAACTTTCAGCAAGGGGGATGTATTCTTTATAAGATAATATAGATAAAAAGTAATTTTACTATTATACCCTTTTTATAATTGGTTCTTATGAGTTCCTGACTTTTTAGGGGTTTTCAAAATAACTTGACCTATAAAATTAATTATAAACCTTATTAGTTTTTACTTAGTATCTTATATTTTATAACTTTTTATAAAAGTATAAATTCATGGTATTATTTATTTTTCTTTTACGAACATTTAGATATAAATTTTATTAAAAACGGAGCTATTTCAAAAAAAAATGTATTTTTTATATATAAATATGTTAATTGTAAAGGTAATTTTTTTTATTTATAGTTACTTTTGAAATGCTACATTTAGAAATCATAGAAATATAATAAAAAACTAGCTAATCAACCCGGGTTTAACCCGAGTCTTTTAAAATTGTTATTAACAACAAAACCAGGTCTTTTAAAAAATTGTTGTTAACAACAAATATATAAAAACTAATTATGCTATTAGTATTGTTGATTTATTGGAATTTGATATGAAGCCGATGAATCAACTAATACAATTGTAATTGTCAACTATATAAACTATTGCATTAACATAAAAATAAAAATGAAGTTTGTATTATACAACCATACTTTATTAAAATACATCATCAAACATGATACATAAAAGTATCTGAATAAGAACCATATCTAAATATACATGCTTATCCAGTGATTGAGTCTTGTTCTAAAAATACAAGTAAAAAATCTATATCGGCCCAATATCCAATTTCAACCCTATAAAATAGACTTTTTAAGTTATCATTGTGTTACGTCATTATTATAGGGCGCATTAGTCTTCTTATATATGGTGGAAATAGTAGCCCCTATATATAACCAAATGCAACAGATGATAAGCCTACACCGCCACCATTTTACCTGTCAAAGATTGAACTCTACTCCCTCTCCTTGTAAACAGGACCCGCGAATAACCATAAATAAGTCTAAGAATGTAGTATATCTGTTTATGGACAGAAACCGGAAGACAATGCATGTATTCATTGATTCCCCCTCTTGACCTTGTAAGACGCTGCATGTGTCAGAAGAACAAAGTGAACACATAGACAGGATGAGTTATGCAATACACATAAAACATGTTGGTTGCTTCCTTGGTATATTATTTCATAGCATTATAACATGTTGTAGTATGAATCATAAAAGCACCATGTTCAGACATGCTCGCACGAAGTTATCAATGTCAATGACATGATTGTGAATTGCTTAATCCTTTTACAAATCAATGAGAATATCAACCAAGTCACTAACACATCTTGTTAGCCTAAATTGATTCGACAAGTAGCTAATTAGTTAACGCTATGCGGTCAATGTAACAAAGCAAAATGTGAAAGAAAAGCAAGACTCTCGTTGCAATCTAAAAATACTCCAATTCAAAGGTTGACCCAAAACAAAATAACACCTAAAACTACATTTTTAATAACACAAGTTGATCGAAATCCAAACATAATATCATCAGGCACTGAGCTTAATCTGCATGTTTTTCCTTCACATGTGGAATATTGTTAAAATACTTAGTTGAGTCTTGATTCATAATAACTTCTTCCATTAATAACACATAAAACTACATTTTCAAAGTTCTATTAATAACACCAATATTCTACTAAAAGTTAACAAAAGTCTTTAAATCAACTTTTGCACAATTTCTCCTCACACATTAGTTATTTCATTTGCTATTCTATTCTGTCTAGTTTTATTTTCATGTTTAGGCTTAATTTTCATAGCAGTCATAAACAAAGCTTGCCCAAAACTAATAAGTATAGGTTTCCTCACTTTGAATTACATCATTCCATTCATTATCATCTTCCTATCTCAAAAACAGAATTCGGTAACTTTAAATGTCAAAATATGAAGGAGGGCCGAGATGCAAATCAGCAAATGATAATTAGTAGAACTTATGCAAATCAAACAACACGTCGATAGCCAAACAAACAAAGTTGAATCAAACAACAACAAATTTGAAAGCCGCATTATAGGAAGAAACACTGTCATTGAAGTCTAAATGGTTTTAATTTGCAAGATTCCACCTCCAATTTCCAGCATATCTATTTATCGTGTTTTGTAATGCTCATACTGAATAAGAAGCTTTTGGGCCGAGCCAATGCCAATAGCCAACATAACACTGGATGTGACCTCTATTTAAAATAACCCAACGAAAAATTGCTATTAGGTCACCAAACCAAGACGATAATTTTGATCGACCTCAAAATCCCATTCAACGTGTTACCAAATCCCAAATGACACCCCCCCCCCCCCAAACACCCCACCCAACATGTAGCTCCATCCACTTAGTTGTGTGTCTATTTAATGGCATTTGTAACTGCATTAAGGTATAATGATCACTCATGCATATGTAGACAACTTGTTAACATAAGCAACATATTAGAGAAATTAAAATAAGAAGGATAAAGAAGATTTGTGGCTTCCAAGAGAACCATGAAAATGCAATGAAGCCATGTATCCATCAGGGCCGTCTTTGAGGATTTATGGACCTAGGCCGAGCAAAAAAAAGGGCCCGGAGGCTAGGTGCAACAAATTTTATATAAAATAAAATATAAAAACGATGATAAATGTTATATCAATAAATATAGCAAAAAGTATTGTTCAAAATCATACTATTGAAATAACATATCATATATGTATTATGTATTATCTTATCACTGGCCCTAATGAAAATAGATAAGCATATGAATTTTTATTTATAAAAAAACATTGGTTATCGAACAAGACAACAAATAATATATGAAATATAATATATTATTTAATTAATTTAATTATTTTTTTTACATAAAAAGAATCAAAAAGAGAAAAGATACTTTACTTTTGTCCTTTGACAATTCAAAATTCACAATTGTTAAGTTGCAGGAAGTGTAGAAGTCAGTGGAGCCTCTATATTTATTTATTTTATCCCAAAAGATATATAAGTGGGCTTTTTTATATGGGTTAAGTTATATGGTTTAATTTGTGGATGATTGTTTAGATTTGTAATGGGCTTAGTTAATTACATATACAATTTATATATATATATACATTAAAAAAAATTAAAAATCGGGCCCCCTAAAAAATCGGGCCTCGGCCGGTCGCCCACCTCGTCCCATGCCTAGGACGGCCCCGATCCATTTGACAATGAAACCAACTATGTTCTATTATACCGACAATGAAGCAAAAAAATTCATTTTTTTTCTATGAAATTGATGTATTTTAAAATCATATGTGAATGCTTAGTAGGGGAGTATGACTTCTAGTTTTCATAAAACAAAAACTATAAAGATATATAAGAGAAGACAGAATGTAAAAATCATATATCTACTTATAAGCAAAGAAGATGCAGATGTGGTTGATCTCATAAATAGAAAGTGATTTGTAATATGCATAATGTTTAATGAGGAGCATACCAAGTATGTTTTTTGAATTTATAAAATCAATGAAATCAAAGTATTTCTTTTATAGTTAAACAATCAAGTATGAAGAAACAGAACAAAGTATACAACTTATATTGATTTTACTCATGGGATTCAAAGAAAAAGATAGTATCGAGTGAATTTCAGTTAATCTAAATAAATAGGGAACTTGAGAGGAGATAAGAACCCAAAAATTGAAATATGAAAAACCCCATAACTAAAAACGGGAAATTGATACCTGAAAATGGCTTTAGAAACCTTTCCATCTAACCGGATGATGATCCAAAACAGTCAAATACGACAATGGTTAATCATCTAAAAACCCTAACCCATAATCTGAAACCGACCATCAAGTCTATTCTAACAGCCTTACAAAATTCAAGATCACCCCATTCGAGTTTTGATTAAAAAAAAAAAAAATTTGTTTCAGTAAGATATTGAAATCGCATTTTCAGATTATAAGAAGCTTGAGATATTCCGATGATGAAGATGGTGGGAGATGTGGAACAGTTTCAAGGAGAAGGGAAGTGGAGGGAGGGTGGAACTTCTTTTGTTTCATCGTCATTTTATTTTTATTTTCTTTTTCTTATTTTCTTATTTTCTTATTGTAAACATACGTTTGACGGGAAATTGGTTTAGAGATGGGATAAGCTGCCATTTGGCACTTTTTTTAAAAAAATTTAAGTAATGGGATTGTCTTTTATTAGGAATAAAGATTATCTGGTACAGGGGAATAATTGATCTTATTCCACAAAAGCTCGATGCTGTAATTCTAACAGCTATTTGGAACAACCGTAACTACTACTGTATACATTTGATTCAACACACACCAAAAGCGAGATTCTAATCGATAAAATCGTGATATCCTAGCTCGATCCCTCCTTCAAATGGATTGATAAATTATTCCTTCCTGTAAATATATTGCCTTGGACGGATCGAATGGATTTGTAACTAATCCTAGAACCCAACTTTTTTTTTTTTTTTCATATGTAACCTTAATTCTATAGCAATTTACTAAATGAGAGTTTATCATTTTACTGATGTTCATGAAAAAAATAATATTTTGGTAAACTATTATATTAAACTAAAAAAATAAACATTTTCTTATGAGACCAGTTTATTATAATCTGAAATGGAATTGAAGAAGCTGCATTTTTGATCAACAAGTTATGCAGGACGTCATTGGTAAAATCTGCTCGACAATCTAAACCTACGCTGCAACAAAGCGAACCGGTATCTTTGTCTTTGCAATGAAATATTTCTGCAATTCGGTTGATCCATTCCTCGGGGACATATCAACGCTATGAATCTCTACGCTTGTTAAACTATGCTTCCAGCATTTTATAGGTTTATTAATGCAGCAAAATGGGTCTTTATCTTCTTCCTCTCCAAGCTTTTCATCGTAGGCAAACTGCAATTAATTGTAACAATTTAAGAGTAAATGAGATGACAAGTTTGTAAGGATTTGTATTTATTTTCCAAACTAAGCATTTGTGTGTACACGCAAATAACATTAGAATTAATACAACTGATCGAATCTTTATGAGCAATAAAACAATACAATGCTACATTTTGCAATAATTTACAATATATAGTATGGTTTATAATTTTATTTTGTCGATTAAATTGTCAAAGATCAATATTTCTAACATCTATACAGTCCTATTGGAGATTTCGAAAAATAAGTCGGATTTTTTTTTATTAAAAAAAGGGCAAACTTTGTCACTCTTACTTTTAAACTACAAGAATGTCTGGAACCCAGGATTTTTGAAAAATCAAAAATCCCCGATAATCCACTCCTACAAATGTAGAAGGTGGAACTCGAACCCGGTATTATACCCTAAAGTCAAAGATCTTACCAATGGACCACTAACCATATTTGCAAGGAAAAAAAGCATTTGTGTGTACGCACGTGTACACAAATAACAATCGAATTAACACGACCGGTGTTCTTATTTTTAACTTTGAATAACTTTGAATTCTGATCAAAATATCTCTTGCTTTGAACAGATCGACTAACAGTCACTAGCTTCCCGTCATATCAATTTATTTATAGCAAAAAATATCAAATACTGAGGTATATCATCAGAATTCTTTTATAATTAAGAACTTGTTCAACTTCACCAAGTCTTAAAAATAAGAACATCCATCCGTGTTTTAATTAATTACCAAAATTAAAGACGACTGAACTAATGAAAGATCAATTAATTAATGAAACGAATGATTGATCAAACCAAAATGATACCTTTATAATCATTTGAAGGGAAGAACGATTTGAAGTAGAAAATATATGTAGAGTCTCTGGAATAGGTGAAAGCCATAACAAACCATCCACCAGATCCCTATCTATCTTCTGTAATGATTCAATTTGTATCTCCATGTGTTGCAGATCATACAACGGTGAAACTAATTTCTCCCTTAAGTCCTCAGGTATCATTACTTCCTTTAAATATAGTAACACATAAAGAAAATTCAATTCATTAGCTGCTACTTTAGACAACAAACAAGCTATTTTTAATCTCAAAGCTAATATAATATAGGAGTACTATTTTAGTTTTTTCATAACGAAAATAACTATACCTGCTAATAGAATCTTAATGAATAACCAATGCCATACATACAAATCCATTTGATGATCGATAGGGTTTTGGCGAATCCAAAAATATATAACAAGATATGCAAAATTTAATAATTTTTTAAAAATCAAATAAATCAAGTAATCAACCACCATTCACATTAGAAGGTATGTTATAACTTCTAGGATATGCACTTCAAGTAATATTATTATAAAAATTTATAAAAAAAAGTAAATTAATACTAATTTTTTTTCCATAGGTATGCAAGTACATACCCTTTTCTCCATATGGATATGCCACTAATAGAGGGGACAGATCGCAGACATGGGCGTAGCTTATTAAGGGCGGGAGGGGGCGCCCGATCCCCCGAATTTTTTTTTGCGATGTAGGGGTATATAGTTTTCGCGTAGAAAAATTTCGGTATATTCGGTTTCGACCCTCCATTTTAATAGCGTTAGGAAAAATATAGCGTTAGCGAAAAAAAAATTTAGATCCCGACCCCCCACTACAAATTTCCAAGCTTCGCCGCTAATCGCAGAGGGAGGGAGGGAGGTACCGTGAGGTACCTCAAGTGAACACCGTTTCGCATGAGAGGCACCGCGAGGGACATGACTGATTTGGTCACTGCCATGCCTTTTTCCCTCACCACTTTTTTTGTTTGACCGTTGCATGTTTGTTGACCTTTTTTGACCAATTTTTCCACTTTTTCTTTGACCGATTTGATGACGGTTACTGTCCCCATTTAATGCTTGTTTGAATTATTCATTAAACATTGAAGCTTCATTTTCAAACAACCCATTGAAGTGAATAAATGTACAATTTTTCATTTTCAAAGAACAATCCGCTTTTTTGATCGATTCTATTTTTCATTTCCATACAAAACAAACACAACACAAACGCACAAGGTCTTTCACCAAACGAAACCCAACCATTTTTACTTTATTCACCATGGATTCTAGAAAACAAACCCACTGCCCAACCCAACGTAAAACCTGCGGTTTGATAACAACACAACCAAAAGGCCGCGGTTCGATTGTTTCGAAGACTCATACAGATCATGCCATAAATGGTCACAAGCAGAGGAGGCGTAGGCAAAAGCATAGCTCAATTGTTTCGAAGACTCATACAACGGCAACCAATAAAATGTGCACTCATTTTGAAAAAATGTGCATCGGGAGTTCCACAACCATTTAGGCCACGACTCGGGGCGTAACCATAGTATCGCTAGGTCGAAATGGAAGTATATGAGACCCAAGTTTAGTTTCTTTTGCGAAGTTTACAAAAGGAAAAAGTCCAACATACTTAATGGGCATAACGATGAAGATGTGTTCAAGTTGGCCTTAAGTACATGATGAAATATGGAAACAAAAATGGTTTCCCTCATATGGAGGCGTATGAGATTTTGAAAAACACCCCCAAATGGTGTGTCATTTTGACTTTAGAAAAAATGGACAACTCGGGTTCGAAAAGGGCACGAACTGAAGGGTCACGGATACGGTCAGAAGAAGCGTCATCTGAAGGGGGAGGATGGAACGATGTCTAAGAAGAAGAAGAAGAAGAAGAAAAAGAATCGCCGGCAAGACCAACGCCGCCACCAAGACGCAAGGTCAAGCAACCTGCTCAAACATCGTCCACATCATCTGAAGAATTCTTAAAGATGGTGATCAAATTGAAATGCGATCAAGAAGATAAAAAAAATGAGCTCAGTCGGAAAATCTTCATTACAAAAAAGTGATTATGGAAGCTACGGTTGTTGCGGAGCAAGCTAGGATGGCAGCACAACAAGAAATGTTGCGTTTCACTCAAAACAGAAACGATGAACAAGATATGAACTTTTTTTTGCCAGATCACTCTCACCTCACCGGACCGATCTTGTATGTGGAAAGGGATCGAGGGACATTTCTTGTATGAGGGAGGGGAGAGGAGGAGAGGAGAGGAGAGAGAATGTTAAAATGTAGTGAGGGGAGGGGATACACTCCCCCCTCCCTTAAACTATAGACCGGCAATATATTGGGAGAGGATGATTTCATCATAATACATGGCTTTTTATGTATATCGTTCTTGTGAAAACGAGAAAAAAAAAAACTACAAGCACTTGCTAAAGAAAGCATACTAAGATAGAAAGCATACTAAGATGAAAAGAACTGAAAGCAATTAAAAGAATCTCATGTCCCATGATCTTGTCCATGTTACAAAGTGTAGTTCTTTTTCATTTTTATTGACAATTATCAAGAAACCAATCAGAAATATGTCGAACCAATTAGAACAAAATAAAAAAAAAGGGTAAGTGGGTGGCCACCCTCTGGAGCCATGTACCTATTGGTACCCAGCGTGTTTACCGCATATACGCATGCCCGGTGAAAACCCCTGAAAACTTAGTTTGGGACGAGATTCGAACCCGGGCCCTTAAGCCCCCATTTTAGGGGTACGGTACCACTGGGGTTTTAACCCAAACCAATTAGAACAAAATAATACTTTTGTTCTTCTTAAAAGATAATTAACGATATTGCTTTGTCTCCTTTAAAAGAGATGATGATCAACTTCCGAGCAAAAAGCAAGAATATATGATGATTTGAAAATATCATGTACCCAAGAAAGAAATATAAAGAATGTGGTGATAAAAACATACCTTCTTAGAGCTGCAAATCAGTTTCAAAGATTGGCAATGACCAAAATATGAGAGCATATTCCTCCATCTATAGTATGTTTCGTTGTTGTAAGTAATCCATGGTGACATAGATATGGTTGCATTACAATTGCTTTTGGTAACTATCTTGCGAAGTTCAATAATATCCCCTTGATACATGAACGAAACAAGTTCTGGTGTGTCAATATCGGCTTCTACCAATTTCAAGCATTTGCATAACTCAAAATTCTGAAGCTTTTCATGAAAAAGCCTGATATTTTTCAATAAATTACAAGCCTTGAGCCTTAGACTCTCGAGACACTTCAATGTGGCAAATTGGGTCTCTAACCATTCATCGGTAATGAATGCATTCTCAATCGAGAGATCTTTGATATATTTTGAAACTATGAAACTAATGTTGCAAAGCATATTTCGACCAGTCCCATTGTACACGAATGATTTAAGGGACCGCGTTAGAAGTTCAATAGATTCTAGTAAAGGACAATTACCAATCTCTAATCTTTCTAGTTTCTCATTCCAAACCCTAAAACCTACGATGTCATTGCACCCATTGAGAATGAAGGTTTTAAGTTTACGCAAAGTATCAACAAGATTTTCAATCCAATCACGCCCGCTTATAACATTGTTCAATGACAAATACATAATGTTTTGACACTTTGAAACATCAATCTCACAAGGGTTAGTTTCAAAATTACCTGATTTAAAGAAAAATGAGTGCAGTTTTGGAGCGTTAAGCTTAATAAACTTAACTGTACAACCACGAAACTCAATGTCCGTTAAGGTTTCACTTGAAAACTTGACATCATGTAGAATTTGACATGAAGACAGAGACACACTCCCTAATGAAGGACAAACTTTGATTAGGTTACACAAATCTAATTTCATGCCTTCTAACCTCAAAACTTTAATCCATATGGAAGCAAACTTATGAGGCAACCAGTACCTTCCAAACCCTAAATTAATTAGATCCATACATCTAACCCCTTTTTCGAGTGCCATCAATATTACATAATCCAGTCGACGATCTTCCGATATCCCTAATAGATTGGCTTTAATCCTAAATTCTGATATGACAGTATCCATTCTACTTCTTCGACTCATTGAATTATGAATGTGATTAATAAAAGCGTTGATTAATGGCATATCTGATGATGAAGAAACACCATTATTGTTGTTTGAATATTTGATACCGTGAAACGATTGAAAAAACATTGCTTGATCGAATTCGATGACAGGATACAAGCTCCATAGGGAGAAGAATCTCTTGGACAAGATAGAGATTCTTGTGATTTCTAAATTTGTGAGAAAGGACATGACATGATGGACGATTGGGTCGGGTAGATGTGAAAAGGGATCCATAGTTTCTAGTCTCGTTTTCTTCATTGGATGGTAACGATCACCGTCACCTTCTTCTTCTTGTTGTAGCATTATGGGAAGAACCCTCGGAATGTTTTAAACCGGCAAACTAGCTAGGCTTGTACTTTGTGCTTACAAAATAGGATGTTTGATCTTGTTGGGCTTTGGAAATCTACATCGTACATATATATGGTTGAGATAAACATTGCAAGCCCATAATGTACAACTAATTATATTATTATTTAAATGTTTAACAACGTATTGATCCGTTAAAACTGACAAAATCACATTTTTTATGTTATCCATCTATCTTGATGATTATGCATCCAAGATGGATAAAAAAACAAAAAATGTGATTTTCTCGGTTTAACGGATCAATGTGTTGTTAAACACTTAAATAATGATAATTAGTTATACACTATGTTACTTTTATGGATTTATAATTAATCAAAATGAAGTTTTTGAGTATTCTCACGTTGTTCTCACTTTAAGTGTGTTCTCATTTGATTGAAACTCTTCACTCGGGACTCTCATAACAAATTATCTATCACTTTTTTTATCTGTTGATTAACTCAGCATTATATATTTATTGTTTTTGTCACCTCAACATTATATCAATACTTCTAAATTAATATACCAACTGACATACACCTACCAACAACATTTCATCACTTTCTTCGTCATTTTAATTTTTTATTTTCTTTAATTAATTTAAACACAATAATAAAAAAAATACACATTTATAAAATATAAACATTACATTAAATAAATTAATTATATTACAATAACTAAAAAAAATTATAATATCATATTATTACATGATGTGACATTATGTAATATTATAATATTTAACTTATAATATTATATAATATTATATTGTATTGTATTATAATAATAAGTATACCGATGGACGGGGCATATAAATAATCGAATTATTACTTCCTAACATTAATAAGTGATGGTGTTAAAAACTGACTCTGAACGGTTTAATATTGTTTTCTATACTTAATAAACATCTATGCGTATGTTTTTACTTATTATTCGCTCCTAAAATAATAAAGTTTTAAAATGAAAAAGCAAAAAAAAATTTAAATGAAATTTTAAATTATTAAACTTGAAGGTTGAAACAAACAGTAATCGATTAATTTTTAAATTATTAAACTTGAAGGTCGATACAAATGTACTTGTATATTTATATGCAATGAAACTTGTGTGCTTACATGACTCAACTCACAATAATAATCTATTAATTTATCACTCATAATTATATGTATATAGATGTAAGTTATGAGAATGAACTTTTTTTTTGTAAGTAAAAGTGTAAAACTAAACCGATATATCTCAAAATTTATTGATTCACTAAGTTCGTAATTAAAGATTAAAACTAAACCCCGTTATATAACACTAAATATCAATTTATGAGAACTAATCAAGTGCCGGTAATTATAGTTTTGTATTGAATTATATTTGTGACAAACTATGTTTTGATTTCATTTGCACGTTGCTAGAAAACAGAGTACAATACAAAAAATAATGTGTTGTTTGTTATTTATAAAGAATGTAAATATGTTTAGTTATTATTAAAGTATTTAATCAAATTGGATGAAAAATATAACATACCATGTACTTAAAAATATGTTTACATTCAAATAGCTACATGATAAAAAAATAAAAAAAAAAGAGTCAATGTTAGAATCTTATATTAGTTATATCATAATAGTGTGATTAAAATTAAAATAATTCAATTAGTAAAAATAAAAATAAAAATAAAATGCATATGTATTTACGATTATTTTATTTATTTGTGAATAAATGTTTATAAATTTACTAATCATCTACATGAACTATATAATATTCGTTATTTATTTAGGACTTTCTTTCATTTATTTATTAAATTAAATTGATCCATAAATGAATACTATGATGAAAAATTTAATAAGTATTAGATTTATTTATTTAGTTTTAAGAATAAATAATAATAGGTTTGTTTAATTTGATAAAATAAAAAAAAAAGTTGATAGAAACTATTTATTTGAAAACAAATAAAAAGATGATTATATATTGGTATTTAAATAAATTGATATGGTAGTGAAAAAGAAATATAACATATATTAAATGAAAAAAAATAATGGAAATGACATATAGGTGATTATCCTATGTGACAATCTGGACTTTAAAGATAAAGATTTTATCTATATATAGAGATATTATATTTTATTGAATTATGGTACATTTAAATATATTTATTATAATATATGTTTTTTATATATACTATATATCTACCAATATATTAAAACAGGATTGATGTATCTTTGGATGATAAGTCACGCTTTATTTGAGGGGCACATGTCCCTTTTAATATAAGGAAATGATCCATACACAAAATATTTTTGTCATACACAAAAATATATGCATTATATATATGGTTGTATTGTACAACTATATAATGCATACATATTTGTGTATGACAAAAATATTTTGTGTAGGGATCATTACCCTTAAATATATACTCAAGAGTCCTATTTTTTAGATACCACAAATAGTTAAAGCTTTTAATTTAATTAATATAATAATTTTTTTTAATTAAAACTCTTATATTAAAAATCTTTTTATATATATTGTTACCATAACTATTTATTTTCATCGTCATTGTTAATTTCAGTTTTAATTAAAATCTAAATAAGTTTATAATCCAGTCATTGTTTTTCAAATATAAATATTAATTATTTAAAAAATATATACGTATCGCTTAAAAAAAATTACCACCTAACAAACACATAAAAGTCTATCAATCAAATGTCCCGTTTGATCCTAAAGTGACATGCATTATAGTAATCAAACTTTACGGAATATTTATCTCTTATTAAAACATAAATAACAGCATAGGCTAGCATTGGAGATATCAAATACATGTAGAACATAGGCTAACATAAATAGCATATTCTTTTACTTTGATTTTACTTACATTTTCTTATATTTGAATTTATCATTTTGTTTTTTCATATATTGTTACATTTAAATTAACAAGGTTATATATATATATATATATATATATAAAGATAATTCATCTTATCTTGAAAATGTCATAAATATCTCGTGTATTTGATACATGTCTAAATCTAGTATTGTAATATATATCCCTACATTAATTTGAGATTGATTACTAATTATATAAAGAAGTTTAAATATGTCACATATCTTTTAATTTTTAAAAGTATAAAATATTACATAGTAGTTTTTATAAAAATAATATACATAAATATTTATCTACATTGTTATTTTTAAATTATTAATTTAGGTAACTGTTATAATATATCTTTATAAAAAAAAATAGATAATTTATAAATAATATAACAAAATTGACACGTGTCGTTTAAACTTTAAAGAACGTGTCACATGTCATTCAGTTATTCTTCAATTCTGTTTTTATACATACATATATATATATATATAGGGGTTGGTTATTGTAAAACAAAACTTAACGTAAAACAAATAAGACAAGATCTGGACCATTGGATCATGATATAATTGATGCACGGAGATACACAGAGCACAAGTACATAAACTGATGCACGAAGATACACAGAGCACAAGTATACAAATAAATATGTAAAATTGATGCATCATAGTTAAAACCAATTAATTTGATGAATTTCATGATTTGTTGGTAACGAAACATGATGCACAATGATTTTCAATTAAGAATAAATGATTGTTTTATTTGTTTTACGTTAATAGCTATTTTATTTGAACCAATCCCTATATATATATATATATACCTATAAATAAAAATTATATTTACATATAATTGAACATAAACGAACGTTCATGAACATATTAGCAAACGTTCATGAACATAAATGAACAAACGCGAACTATGTTCATGTTCGTTCGTTTAACTAAACGAATGAATTTTTGTGTTTATGTTCGTTAATTTAACTAAACGAACGCACACGAAGGAACTTCCCGTCGAATGGTTTATGAACTGTTCGCTGAATGTTCATATCGTTTACAACCCTGTGTGGTGGTTGTTTCTAATTAAGGTTTTAAAGAGATGGGGAGATAAAGGGGAATGAAGATGAGAGGATCTGTGTTTTATGTGTGTTTTATAATATGTCATATGATAATAATACCCTTTCATGTATTATTTTTGCTTCTAATCTCGACCCTAAATGATTGTTAATTCAAAGACTGAGATATGTTCCTTAGTTTTTAACATTTAATTAGTTTCCTTTTGATCACAACCTAATTAATTTATTCAAAATTTTAGAGTATAGAATATATAATAACTAGATTTGTTAGGAAAAACATATAAATCTACTAAAATGTTAATATTTGATAATATTATATTTTAAGAACTATATGTGGATTTTTGTACCATCCACATAACATGATTATTTTGATCTAAAGGTTCTAATTGAAAGTTAAAAATTATCTAACGGTTCTTATTTATTCATTTTGTAATTTATTATGCTCTTTTATATATATATATATATATATTGGTAGATTGGTAGATGATAGATATGAATAAAGACATAAGATGTATTTTGACTAATTAAATAAAATTAAAAGAGTAATATTATGTTTATAAATTATAATGACATCATAATTTTGATTTAAAAGTTTTTATTGAAGTTAACACTTAAAAAAAAAACATTTCTTGGTCTCCTCCTTGATTGATCCTGTAAAATAAAAAGCCGTTGGTAACGAATGCTTACTTCATCCTCCTTGATCACAACCTTATTAGTTTCCTTTGTTTTTAATTTTCTGTATATTAATATCAATATCAGCATTAGTTTTTTTTTTTTTTATAAATATTTATTTATTGTTTTCCATCCGTGTTATTATATCTCCCTTTTTTCTGAAATCAGATCCTGATTCTGTTTCTAACCGTAAATTGGGTAAAAAAAAATATGCCTGGTGGTAGGGGAATTTACCACTTGCTCAGGACCAAACTTCATTCTCAAACCACAGTAAGTTTTTTTGGTTTTATATCTTAAATGCTTATCGATATATTAGAAATGTATAGGCAGTGATTATATGAGTTCGGCATTCATTATGGTCGTGTCAAAATGAGCTTAATGTCAAATTGAGAATGAAAGATATATATATATATATATAGGGTAAGGTTACTGTGCGAAGGCTTTTTTTTTTTTTTTTTTTTTTTAAAAA
>JAOEHQ010016359.1:0-15282 GCA_025447715.1 Asclepias incarnata
CGGAGGGTAGCTGTGTTACGGAGGGTAACTGTGTTACGGAGGCCTTGTGACTGTACGAAGGGTGGGGTACACCATCACTAACCATCTTCGATATAAAAAACTTTTTGAGTAAATATCATCATCTTTCAATATACGTTATCTATAACTACTAATTATGTTATTTTGAAAATTTAATATGTTTATCTCGCTTATTACGCGGGAAAATAATCTAGTTCTATATTATAACCACATATATATATAGTTAATTAATTTCTTTGGTAGTCAAAATATACTCGTAGTCTGAATATCGAGAAGGATAAATTCATAAGACTAAAAGTTAAAGTGGATAACTTTACCTCGATCGGTGTTGTAACTTCAAATCGTAAAATCTTGAACATTATTCGATCTTTAACCTCTTGCGTTAAGTTTTAACGACGGAGGTCGGAGACTCGTGCTGAGAATGTAAATTATTAAAAATGAATTATCAAATATCCTCACACCAATGTTTATCAACTTAAAGTTTGTGGGATAATTCATTCACAACATTTAATAATTCTCATCATGTTAACTGACCAAAAAGAGTGTGATTAAATCACATATACCAGTTACTTGTGCTCTGATTGATAATAAGTCTACGCATATTTGAACTATGTTAAAAAAGTCGATTCCAAATAAAAATCGAAATTAAGATGGTCAAATTCGAGGTATGAATGACCCCACTAAAAATTATTATGAAGGTTTTAGTGAAACCCCGAGTACCTGAAAATAATGAGATCTCAATGAGTTGTGACATGTCTAGATAATTGTGGAATCGAAAAATAAAAACAACGTCGAGAATGATTATATATGATATAGCGCTAAGTATTAATTAATAATGGTGAGGATCTTGAAAGCATGCATGCACATAAATTGATAAGATATGGATGATTGGCCAAAGTTGGAAAGACGCTGGTAGTTTGGGACATGAAGTCCATGCACTTGAAAGTGCATATATTATATGATGTAAACCGGTCTGTGTCCAAATATTGAATGAGAAAATTGAAATATGACACATAGATTATTGAACAGACCTTGCATTGATTGTGGACAAGAAATGTCATATGGTGGAAATAACTATTGATCTATTGAAAGTCTGGCAAGATAAAATACTTGATTTGTGTATAAAGAATAAGAATAGAGCTCATTCGATGTTGAGATTCCACGAGAGATATAAAATGCATGAAGCATATCTCGTGATTTATAAGCTTATAACATATGTGAAAAGTTATCAAGAATATTATTTGATCA
The DNA here is from genome assembly GCA_025447715.1 of Asclepias incarnata. Taxonomy (NCBI): domain Eukaryota; kingdom Viridiplantae; phylum Streptophyta; class Magnoliopsida; order Gentianales; family Apocynaceae; genus Asclepias; species Asclepias incarnata. The sequence continues at coordinate 1,267 of JAOEHQ010016359.1, forward strand.
AATTTGGCAAATGTGTTATAATTGCCTTAGAGTATATTTATTGAAAAGTGTCGTAGAAGTTATTATGTTTGGATAAATAACGCTCATGCTTATGAGGTCACATGATGCTGAAAATGCCCCTTTGACTTCCAAGATAATGATCACAATGTTGGTTTAGGAGTGTCATTAAAGCACTGATAGTTTGTGTAGTTCAAACATGGGATAAAACATCATTTACTTTGAGTTTGTTGACAATGTGTAACTTGTGAAGTACAGAGATGTGCTTAAATGAGATGCATGATGTATGATTAATCATCAAACATGGTATGTGAAGAGAATAATATTTGAGGATTTTATTCGTGTGAGAACCAAAGAGATTTATTTTATTAAGACACTTAATATGTCATACATTGAATATGTTTGGTAAAGTCATGTGATCACGAGGGAGAGAAGATACATGTTGCGCTCTTTTTTCCTTAAGCAAGGTTTATCCCATTGGGTTTTTCTGACAATGTTTTTAACGAGGCAACATCCCCAAGCGTATTAAAAGAATTATGTACTCTTTTTCCTTCATTAGATTTTTGTCCTATTGGATTTTATCTAGTAAGGTTTTAACGAGGCATAATGTGTTTAATCGATAGACATCCAAGGGGGAGTATTATGGATAATTATGGAATGGATGTCCATATGTATAGAGATATTTTAGTTTATTTAGAAGATTTGTTTTTTGGAGAATAAACCATCATTGTACTATAATTATGAGCCCCTCTATGAGATGAATAATACAATTCTCAATTCTCTCAATCTCTCTTGTCTTCTTTATTGTTCTTTATTTTACAATTTTATAACAATAAGTTAATTATTGTGAAAAAAAAAAGATAAAATTTAAAAAGCAAACATAAAAAACAAAAAAATCGAAACCAAACTACTAACCAAAAAACCAAACCAAACCTAATGGTTTTTGGTTTTCAAAAACTAAGCTTTTCGGTTTGGCTTTCAGTTTTAGCCAAAAATCGAACCAAACCAATCTATGCTGATCACCCTATTAAGTTTTGTGGATTGATGACACACAAAAATTGGTGTCGATACTAGTCTTTAAACATATGAAAATAAGACCCAAGCTACAGTTACCGGCATTATATAATACTATAATCGTATCCGTGTAATGTACGGTGGTGGATAATTTCTCAAGGGGTGACAGTGGTCGGGGCTAACAGTAAATTCAGTTAGTACATGTGGTAAGGAAATGTCGGCGGCCAATGGCTGGCTTCGCCAACCACTAGTTTTGGATTATACAACACGTTGTACTAGTTATTAGTGAATGAATATTTAAAGATGGAAATGATTAAATGAGTATAGATATCATTGCGTTCCATAACTAGTGTTTTTGACTTTTGGTGTATGTATCTTTATCTTTACTCCTTATTAAAGCAGCAGCCCCCTCCCCCTGTTCAACTTTTCAGACTTTAAAAACCAACTATACCCTTACCTATTACTCTTTGTTTCTTACATTCCTTTATGATATACCCATTCTACCCCTTAACAAAACACACACAACTCCCCACCCCCAACACACACACCCAACCAACACACACACACACCAAAAAAACTCTCTGCAACCCCTTCCACTCTCTATCCAAACCTGCCGCCCTCTCTATCCATCCCCGGTACAAACCCAATCGCCGCCTCCTTCTCTGGCCACCAACACTATCAGCGCCACCACCTCAGGTAAAATTATTTCCTACTATCTTTATATTTCTCGATCATCTTCTAATCTCGATCATCTTCTAATTTTATTTTATTTTTGTTTTTCAGATTTAGGGTTTTCATCACCGGCCACCAACACCATCGGTGCCTCCTTCTCCGGCCACCAACACCATCGGCGCCACCATCTCATATTTATTTTCCCTACTATCTTTATATTTCGTGATTTCTTTCTTCTTTTTTTTTTCTTCCAGATTTGGGGTTTTCATCACCGGCCACCAACACCATCGGCGCCACCATCATGGGGAAAAAACCGATAATACTCGATTTTGATTTAATAGGTAATTATATTGTATTTACATATGTATTTAATTTTATCAGGTAATATATTGATTTAATTTTTATATTGATTTAACAGGTAATTATATATGTATTTAATTTTAATAACAGGTAATTATATTGATTTAACAGGCAATTATATTGATTTAATTTTTTTTATTTTTGGTAATATGCTACTTTTCGGTTTACATATAAATAGTAAAGATATCTTGGTATTTTTGAAAACTTATTTTTCATATCTTGGTGTCAATCCCAGCTAATATAAACTGATTATTGGCTGTGGTATGACTAAAATCATTTGGTATTGATTATGTTTCTATAAACTTTGCAGCATGGTGGAGATATAAATGCAACAGATGTTACTAGGCAAACGGCATTGCATTGGAGTGCTATCCGAGGAGCTGTTCAAGTGGCAGATCGTTTGCTCCAAGCGGCAAGGTACACTTCGACTTTTTGTGCTTTGTATTGGTAGTATGTCAAACAGTTACATATATAATAAGTTCAAATAATAAAAATAGTCAAAAATTTAATTTAAATACTTAGCAATGTACACCTTTCTATGCACTGTCCAGATCTGGTTGTTTCGGTTCTTTTATTCAGATCCGGCTGTTTTGGCTTATGTTGTTAGGACAATGATCTTGATTTATTTTGTTAGATCTTAATATTTACTTGCATTAAGTAGAAGCCAATGATATTGTGGTCTTTTTCTTTGTTCTGGCTTGGCAACATCCAGATGGCATGGTTCTATTGCTATGCAACTGTGTGTGTTTTGCAGCCATGACGGAATAAGGATTTTGTTATATGTCACATATCTTAATTACAGATCTGGGACTGAATTATTTTTTGAATCTCTTGCAGGTATCTTCGGGCGTTAGCCCGACCCGGACCGAAACCCAAAATATACATTATCTGAGAACTGAAAACCGGACCGTATGGTGGTTGGTCAAGTCGGGTCGGGCCGGATTCGGCCAGGCCTGGGCCGGGTCTCGGGTTTCCGGGATTAAATCTCATGCCTATACATTTTAGTACGCCATAGGTGACTTTTAAGCCGTCTGATCCATTTCTTTAACATCAATATATATTCGCAATACGGTTATACAAGTTATTTCACTTCCACATCAATGGGTTGGAACTGTCGCTTCTCGAACTGAAGTGCTATAACCGACTTTTAGTTTGTTTATCGCCTTACAGGTTCTTCTACTAAATTGCTCTTCGTTGGCTCCCTACTTATATGTTAGATTGTTATTGCTCATTTTCTCTATGCTGAATACTTTTCGACCATTTATTACAGATTATTGTGAACAAAATCACTGACAGTTTCTACTTGCAGACCTCCTCTATTGTTTTATTATTACCGGCTGCAAGTGGTCAAGGCTTACAAATATGTCTTGAGGATGAAAAGGATGTCTGGTTAGGTGATGGAAAGCTGTTGATGTATCGTCCATATCTTTATCTTCTGGTAATAACATTTTATCTTTCAGTTTGATTTTTAGTTTACAGTTTTAATTTATGTGCTGACACGTTAGCAAACTGGCATTGTTCCTGTTCTGGGTAATCGATAAACATATATTTGAAATGTCAGGATAGGTAGGCTTGGCCCAAATGCTATGTAGAAGAGTAATACAGAGTAATATATCAAAAGTAAGCTTGATATTGTTAATTTTTTTTATTTTATATGTATATATTTTCAGTTGTAATTTGATGATGGGAAAACGATGGAACATGGATGAGAATAAGGTATGTTCAAAACCATAGTTTTTTTTTTTGTATATATATATATATATTTTCACCTGTATATATTTTATTTTTTGGTAATTGTCATTGTAGTTCTGAGTCAAAGGTTAAAGGGTTATTTGGTATCTTGCTCTCTTTTGTTATTATTATATTTTTGGTAAACATCATATCACAAATTGGAGTATCCACAAGTTTTTTTTTTTTTTGAAGATGTACATAATCCACACACACGTAACAAAATGTATGGTGGAAACTCTTTAATTTATGAGTTTGTACTAAGTGTAATAATGTAAAGTTGTTGAATCTCTTGCATGTGTACATAAAGGAGAGCAAGTATCTATATAGCAATCAGAAATCATATTTATTGGGATAACGACCAATGAAGGGATCCCACGAGTGAGCTGCCTTACCGATCCCTTAAAAAAATGCCCAGTAATTAACAGACTTGATTTACTCTATTGTAAGAAGAGGCGGGTTTAAAAGAGTATTTGATTAGCTTTTGAATAATGGTTTATCATATTGCTTTAATTTGATTAGCTTTTTTGTAAGGCCCGATAATCGCAAGGATTTTTATCATAAAGGTTTTTATTAGTTTTTGAATAAAATGGTTCAGGTTCTTTACTTCTTTTTAAGTTTGTACAACCTTTAATCCGTTATGTTTTAGAATTTATATTTGTTAATTTACCTGCTTGATTAATAAGCTATAAAACATTGTCCAAGTCGACTCATTTGCAAGTAACTGGGCTTCTACTTTAGCTATTGCTTTATTTGATATGATTAATAAGTGTGTGCTCATCTAGAATATTGATGCTTTTGTTACAAAATATCCAAACATTTCATCTTCTTGCTATGGCATGATGGTGTTATTTGGTCAAATTGGTTCCAGCAAGAGAATATGACTCGAATGTAGATTTTTTCAAGGTGTGAACAACTAAGTGCACCATGGGTGGAATGCGAGTTTTGTGAAGATTTAGTTAATGGTGTTGGAGTTGTTGTCCAAGTGCTACAGTCTTCCGCTTTTGCTTCTAATGCTTTTTGCTATTGTTTCTATTTCTATTCGTTGTTGTTTCTGCTAACTGCATTTGTTTTGTTTCCTATATATAGTGGTTTTGTTTCTGGTTGATGTTGGATGCTGCCGCTCCTGTCTATTGGTCACTGTTTTCTGGTTCGGTCTATTGTTCTCATATGGCTTCAAGATGGTTGTGGCAGGAGGTATTGATGTGTCGTAATATGTAAAATATTTGTTTGCTTTTCAAGAAGTGTACCGTGTTACACTTACCCTCAAATTTCTTTGAATGCAAACACACGTCATAGGGAGTGTATTTATTATGATTTTGGTTTCCATTTGTACAAAATTTGTAGTTCTTAACATATAAATGAGAGACCATCGCTCTTCTTTCTGTTGAGATTATTTGATCCACTAAAACATTGGCCATCTTCATGAGAACCCAATCTTGAAATATGGTTTTGAATCTGTACATGAATTTTGAAATTTGGAACTTATCATTCGACTATATTTTTTCTATTGTTTTTTTGATACAAACAAGTAAAAATTTTCTAAAAACTTCATATTTTATGTATCTTTTTTTTTCCTTCTTTGTTTTCATATCATGTGAACAGATTTATGGCGTTTAATCCCTCCTCTTCTCCATATGGATCAAAAGCATATCCTAAATATGTATCATTGGTATACATTAAGACTACATTTATGAGCAAAAAGGACTACGGATGTGGCGAAAGGTAAGCTCAATGAGCCTTGGACCAAGTGACCAACGTACATTGTCTCCATGCACCAAACACAAGCGAGATCTTAAAAGACAAGAACAACATAGAAAACTATGCTATAGATGTTAGGTTTTAACTCTTTATAGCTAGAATCTTTCTACATTTTACTTAAGACTGGAGATTGGGATCATATTGTTTTACAAGGTTTAGTTTAGTAATTGTTTGTTTTTTGTACTAATACTATTGACGGTGGTAGATGATTCACGAGTGTATCACAACACAACTCCAGGACTATTGGTAACCTGGTTTTACGAATAAGAAAAACTAACAAAAGTACTATACAATATCAAGGTTGCGAAAGTCGCTAGGCGCTCCTAGGTCGGTCGACTAGGGAGTAGGAGTACTCGGGTCTAAGAGGGGAGTACTCGGGGGGTCAAAGCGGCCAAGTCGGGGAATACTCGGAGTAATCGGCCGACTCGGGTCGACTCGGCGCCCTACCTTGTAGCGAGTACTCGGTTCAACTCGGGGAGTTTTGCAACAGTGTACAATATATCACGAGAGGACTCATAAACTACAAACAATGAGTATTGCGTTGTAAATAGACATCGCCGCCGCAACGCGCGGGTTCCCTGCTAGTTTTTTCATATGAGGTTTGTATGAGGTTTGTGATTGCATTTTATTAAGTAAGGTCACGTTTAGTTCATGGATTTTGATAAATTCTGATGGAATTGAAATTGAATTTTATTTTGTAGCATGTTTGATTGTTTAAAAATGAAAAAATTTGATTCTGTTGAAATGTAAACATATTTCATTTGAAGGAATCTAATTTCCTTAAGAGATTAGATGGATTTTAATTCATTAGACATTAGTTCACTTGAATTTTCAAAAGATAAAAAACACTTCTTCAAATTCTAATTCTGTTGACAGATTTCATTGCTTGTAAAAATATGAGTTAATTGCATAAATCGTTCATGTGGTTTACACAAATTCATGGATTACATCCCTCGTAAGAATTTTTAGTGGTTTTCGTCCCTGTTTCAAGTTTTTTTGGTGGTTTTGGTCCTTCTCACTAATGCCATCAGTTTTCCATCCGTTAAATGAAGGGTTTTTTGGTCTTTTTGCTTATAATCGGGTTTTGGTCCTTTCATCTTCTTTGATATATATATATATATATATATATATATTCAAATCCATTTTATTAAAAACCCACCAAACAAATATATATACAATTGACATACTATATATATACACACACAAAAAATATATATATATATATATATATATATATATATATCTATATATACCTTAACAGTATATATATACCTTAACACCTGCCACATCTCCAACTATATATATACCTTAACAGTATATATATATATATATTAATTACTGGTACAATATGAAGAGTGAAATCCAAAAAACAAGTCTAGAATAACAATAGTAAAAAAAAAGAAGATATTTTCCCCTAAAAATGTTCATAGATCCATTTCTCAATAAAACTTACAATAACAATAACCAAACACCCATTTCTCAATCGAACTCTATTATCTCTACAAACCCACTTAAACTATGTAATCTAACACTTGCAGCTTCAAGATCTCGAAGAAGCTACAAACCCATTTCTCAATCACACGAAGGATAAAAAACAAATCCATGGCTTGCGGGTATATTTGTGGATTCAGGGGATGCGCAGGCCACATGCTCTAATACTCAACTAAGTTATACTATGAAATTTATTGCTAAAGATATTTGTAGCGAATAATATACATTCCTGAGGTCGTGATGTGGCGGAGGAGTTAGGGCGGAAGCTGACGGAATGTGGATTTCCGGCGAAGCACCACCATATCAAACCGCTTCCTTTTCTTCTCCCCGTCTCTCTGAAACCTGCAATAGCACCATCATCGTCATCGTCATCTACATCGGAGTTTACCTGATTTGGTTGACCCGAATCCGGTGTGGTGAAGATGAACTGTTCATGGCTTGCGGGTTCTTGGATTTCAGATTCGGGTCCAAATCTTGTTGTGGGGTTTTCTCGTTCTTGTTACAGATCTTGTTCTTGCGGGTTCTTGGATTTCAGATCCGGTGTGGTGAAGATGAACAAACCATCCTTATTGTTTTATTAAGTTCTTTGAAAGTTCAAAAAAAAAAGTTCTTTGAAAGTTTAATTTGATTATACATATTATTATTATTATTGATATATCTATATACACGTATTATTACTGATAGAATGTATATATATATATATATCAAAATATAAGGTATATATATTACTGTTAAGGTATATATATAGTTGGAGATGTGGCAGGTGTTAAGGTATATATATACTGTTAAGGTATATATATATAGGGGTTGGTTATTGTAAAACAAAAATTAACGTAAAATAATTAAGACAAAATAAGGACCGTTAGATCATGATCTATGACATTAATTAAGCTAATTAATTATTTGATTTTACTTAATTATTTAACATTAAAGATAAGGGTAGAGATGACATTTTATGTCTCAACAATTTTCTCTTTCCACCCTACTCATTTTTAATTTCAATTTCTTTTTAAATTCATAGTGACTCACTCCTGATATTTAATTTCAGTTTCTTTTTAGATGTATAGTGCACAGAAATAACTCATAGCTTTAGTATATAAATAAAGATGCACAAAAAGTCAAAAACCTGATCCACAACTTTTATTTTTCATTTAAAAGTTTTTATCAATTTTGTTAATAACTTTCTTTTATATAAAATTTAAATTGATGCACATGAATACATTGAACAAGTGATGCACACCAATCATTTCTAATTATCCTTTAAAAAACTCTTGATACACAACAAAACTATATGGTTTTACTGATGATAGCAAAATAATTCAACCGATGCACAGTGATGCCCTTTGAATAATTTCCTTTTATATATATATAAAACTTAAATTGATGCACATGAATACATTGAACAAGTGATGCACAATAATCATTTCTAGTTATTCATTAAGAAACTCCTGGTGCACAACAAAACTATATGGTTTTAGTGATGAACTCTTAACATAAAAATGACGGAATAGAAAAATAATTTAACCAATGCATAGTGATGCACTACAACAATTATATGGAACTTCTATCACAACCTTAACAAAAACTAATGCATATCGATACACCTCAATAACTTAAACATAAAAAATAAAAAACAAAACAATCTTTAAGCTAAAATAGTGATGCACAATGAGTCATATAGAACCTGCAAATCGAGAGCTTGTTATTTATAAACACAAATCTGTTCACCATCCATTTCCATGAATTTGTTAGGCACATAATTTGGAAAAATAAATAATCAAAAGCACTTTCACAATGAACTCCAGAAAATGATATCAAAAACACTTAGTTCCCAGCCACAAAATTATTAAGAATCTAACTTTGATTTACATCATCAATATAAAAACTAAAAGTTATATGGAACATATCATAACTCGATCAAAATATATTTGTAACTTTATTGTTTTACTCTTACAAAAAAAGGATATGACTTTCACGACCCATACTTAATAAATAATTTTCAGTCACCCGCACCACCAGCCACCATAAAACTCCACCGGCCACTATTCTCCACCATTGACCACCATGTCTACTGCCATTTTACTCTAGCCGCTGCCATCTCCTCACACATTCAAGACCCATTACTTTCACTAAAAATAAAAATAAAAAAATCATAAAACCTACCAGATCTATTGCGAGAGAGGGAAAGAATATAGGGATTCACGGATATAGTGCCGGCGGTGACGTACGACTGGGTAGCAAGTGTCAAGTGGTTGCCGGATATTTTGGTGGCTGAAATATCACCGAGGAGAAGCGATGACAACTTCTGGTGACAGATAGACCACCACCGTTGGGAACTTACACTTTACAGTTGTCGGTGATTGTCGGGTTGTGATACATAGCTGGAGATCTTGGTCTTTTGTCACAGTTTTCGATGGGTGATAGGTGGTGGTGGTAAGGTAAATATGGTGGTGAGGTGGTGGTTGTGGACAAAATACTTTGTAGGATTTTTATAGTTGGGGAAATATTATTAGGGTGAAATGGTGGATAGATTTTGTAGGTGTCGATGGAGGATGACAGCTTTTGTAGGTGAAATGGATATATGTTGTGAAATGGGTTGTATGTTGTGGTGTATGGATATATCATATGTTATGGATACAGCTTTTGTATAGGGTATTTTTTTAGGAGAGAAAGTAGCTAAAGGAACGGAGCATGGTTATGAATTTGGTAGAATTACTAGAGTACCCTTAATATATAAAAATTCTTATTATTAATTAGGGGACACTTGTCATCACAACATTTTGTCTTATTTATTTTACATTAAGAATTGTTTTATTAATACCAATCTATATATATATATATATATATATATATATATATAGGGGTAGGTTATGGTAAAACAAGTATTATAGTAAAACAAATAAGATAAGATCTTGACCATTAGATCATGATAAAATTGATGCACAAAGATTTTTATGATGCACAACAATTTTCAGTTAAGTAAAAAAGATTGTTTTATTTGTTTTATTATATATATATATATATATTATAAGTATACAGATCTTTGAACATCCGGCCATAGTTCTTTACATCCCCAGAAACTAATCCCAATAATAAATTATGATTAATGGTCGCTATCTAGATGAAATTTTTATTAGTTTAGTTTTAGAATCGAAGGAGTATATCCACTTCAACAAATTAGATACATAAACTTGCTTTAACCGTTTCAATTATTATGCTCTCATGTGTTTGTTCATATGATCCTCCATGCCTTTCAATTACTCTATTCTTTCTGTGATATAAAAATTATTAGAACAATGTAAAAACTCAAAAGGTACAACTAAACATGCATCTCTTGCAAAGTTAAAAAAGGATGATAGAAAAATAAAATGTGGATGCCTAATTGTCTATGCATAAAAGTTGGAAGGACGGAGTTTCGTTTTGGAAAATAACTTTTACAAATATCGCTTTTTATCAATCACCAAATGAGTTTTTAGTAGTTAATTGAAGCCATCTTTATCGAGTTTACTCAGGCAATCTGTAGTATTTCAACAGAAGCTTTATCCCACTGGCGCATTCCATCAAACACTTGGAATGCATTGTCACTACTAATTTCTAATGAGTTGTTTTTTGGTGGGTAGTGAACGGGCCTTAAAAACCTCAACACTTTCTTACATTCAACTCAATATGACATTTTTTAATTTTTTTAAAAAAATGTGAAGATTAAGTTGAAAATGCTGCTCCCACTTTTATAGCTATTCTCCGTTATGTTTTCGAAATGGAGGTTCAGTTGCTATATTTTGTTAACTTGGATGGCGACGTATTAGATGAATAGATGACCTGTACAAAACCTGTTTGATATAATGTATTTTTCATTGTACTATGAATGCTTTTATAATAATTACTTAAATGGATTAGTTTCTGAAAATGTAATTAACTATAACCAAATGATCATAGTAGAAAAGAACAAAGATCTTGTGCATTCAAGGGAGAAACTTTGTAAAAATGTTCAAATCATGTAAAAATGTGTACGTGGCAACTATATGAGCTGCCACGTATAAGTTTTTGATTGGTTGGTTACATGATTCGAACATTTTTACAAAGTTTCTTCCTTAAATGCACAAGATCTTTGTTCTTTCCTAGTATGACCATTTGGCCATAATTAGTTACATTCTCAAAAACTAATCCCTTACTTAAAATGCCGGCAATTGGAGTTTTAGCAAAGTGTGGCTGAATATACCTTGACTACAATATCATGATTTTAAAGTTATATTGAATCAGTACACTTAATATTCCGTATAATTTGTAATATTTTCATTTTTGAGATGTACATTACCAAGCTTTCAAACCTTTTTTCCCCAAACTGAATGTGTCTATTGTGGTTTTGAGATACCTTTTGTGTTAGGCTTCTGACCAAAATCTCTATTTATATATCAGTTTGTATTTTTATTTGCAGGAGAAGCAGATTTGTTTCCTATAGAAAATATTTTGTTCAAGGAGTGATCAAAATATCAACAGCTCTTGCTTTTCGAGGTATATCGTTTATCAAAATTTATGTATATCTGTACTATCTTATACTACATTTGAAGGGTGTCTAAATTTTTGAAAAAGTTTAAACATTTCCTTATTTGTCATATCATTTAATATTTATATTTATATTATTTATATATTAGTTAATTATATATTATATTTAAATTAATTTACATAATCAATTTTAAATATTCTAGCAACAATAACAAACACATTTTTTATATACCCGTGTGTTATGCAATCTGGAAATGACGGTCGGCGAAATCGGTTGCCAACCACCATCACCTTTTGATGCATAAACTGAATGAAGTTTACGAATTTCATATATATTATAATTTAAATTTTTTGAAAAATCATCCACCACTGCGCATCGCGCGGGTACATTTCTAGTGTAAATAATATCGATGCATAGATGTATATGCTTACGTATAACTTGATAATTACTTTTCTGTTTTTGTATGTCTATTATCTCTTCTCTATGTATAGTACGTATTTGTCGTAATTATTACTACTTTAAAATCTCGGAGTGAAGGGTTTTTAGTACGTGTATTATCTCTGTTATATGTACGGTATGTATCGGGCCTAATTACTGATACTTTAAAAACTCCATGTGAAGTATTTATGTGATACATAACGTTTCTTTTCCAACAAGTTACAAAATGTCATCTTCAATGAAACGTAAACGTAACTCAAACAATCCACGACACACTCGACATCATCCTTCTACTGCTCATATATTACCTCATGGTACATCTTTCTATATGGATCTCGGAGATTGTACTTGCATTCGCGATTACTACGGCACACGTTTTTGGTATGAAGAACGTTGTCATCATACATCTGTCAATGGACATGTTAGGTATACACAATGTTTTAAAGTTGCCCCTTTCAAAGAAATATAGTCTTACTATTATTGACCTTTTTACAAGACCTGTTCTTATTAATGTATGTGCGTATAACTCTATGTTCTCTGTGACATCATTTGGCGCAAAAAGTTGATGATAGTATCAATGACGGTTCTGGTCCATATATTTAGAGTTGAAGGACAAATATACCATTGATCTGTATCATTGTGTCTCTTGCAAATGAAAAACCTCAATTTTTACAAATGTATATTTATGACACTAAAAATGAAATCTCTAACAAGTTGGAAAGCTTCAATGGCAGCGCTCGGTCTCAACTATCTGCTGATTTTGTTTCACTTATTTCAAAAGAACTTCATGAACATAACGAATTAGTTAGGCTTTTCCAAAACGCAAGAGACCTTATTCGCTTGAATGATGTGCCTAACTTCTGTATTCTTTTATATAGTTCTTATCATGCATGAAACCAAGCGGTGGTTGCATAATTATTATTTTTTTTGACATTTTTGGTTCTTTTGAAAACTCTTACTCTTTCTTGGCACACCATTAAATTCCATTCAATCTTTTCCTCACACTTTTATTTCTAACATCTCCCTTCAAATTACAGGTACTATCCACCATTGCCGACTCTGGCTCAAGCACAAAAGCAGTGTCTTCAATGAGGCTATGACTGAAATGCTAAACGTAACCTGCGAAGACATGGTACCAAAACACAACTACTTTGACCCAAAAATCCTACCCGACAAGATTCTAAATATACAAAAAAAAAAAAAAAATACCATATCTACTTCACCTTACCATGAAAAAAGATGGGACCATCTCCATCTCGGTCAATAAAGCCGAAAAAAGCAACAATGACCCCCTATCACTCTCACTCCAGACCCAAAAATGACAGGCCGTAAAAGATAGCTACACCAGTTTTTTTTTTTTTTTTTTTTTTGAAAACAAGATAGCTCCACAAGTTACCAGGTAAATATCATATCTTAATTAATAATGTATAAGTAACACACATTGTAAGAACTTCCGAATTACCATCTACCAAATAAATCGCCATTTACAGATCGTATCTACAAACAAGAGAGAACTATACTAACTACACTGTACTTCTACAACAGGTAAAAAGGGACTGAGCTAGCAACCAAAACCATAGCACCTCGCAAGCAAATCACAAAGTTTCCAGACATCTTTTTGTTGAAATCTAATAAATGTCATGCATTGTAAATATGCTAACAACTTATATATGTTTGGTATGCAACACATAACAAAAGAATGCTCCAGCATAATGAAATATCTTTTTCGATTACTTGCACAAATCCCGCTGCAAAGCGCGGTAATATTACTAGTTTATATCTAAAGATTGAAAAAATACAACAACATAAATTTATATTTCATATTATTATAAAATAAAATAACAATTAATAAATAAAAATTTATAACAAAAACCCGTGTTTCGATACGGGTTTATATCTAGTATCTAGTACTATATTAAGGATAAGTTTTTTCAATTTTTTTTTAATTCCGTATAATAAAATTTGTGTTAAACTAATTATTCTATATATTAAAGGAAATGGATGTGAATAGTGGTATTTTGTCTTTACATGCATTATTAACATAAATAAAA
>JAOEHQ010016370.1:0-15282 GCA_025447715.1 Asclepias incarnata
CAAAACTACTGAACCAAACACTTCTAAAGGTGAAGGGTGTGGTCGGCAAGGAAAAATCTGCAAGGGACATCGGCAACAATTGGCAACTGGCAACATTGCCCGCTACAAATCGGCAAGTTGTGGCATGCAGCATCGGCGATGAATATCGGCTTGGTTTGCCGATCTTAAATAGCCGTTGGGGATGTGTTCGGAGTGTACTTTTGTACTATTTTTTTTAATTTCTTGAATTTGGGCATCAACAAGGCATTGGCAACCACCATTTGGCATATATCGAGAACTTTTGTCAAGGCTATATGAAGTTTTTATTGGGACCATTGACAAATTGCCAACCACATCATTCACACCGAGATATTCAAAAATCCCTAAGACTATCTGGAGTGGGGGCATTTTTTTACACTTTTTCGTTCCAGAATGCTCCAAAACGCCCCCTCCCAGTCTCCCACCATCGCAAGAGGCGTTCTCAACAAAAAAAAAATGAAAAAGTTCGTTCTTTAAAAAACGCCCATGGGGGCTCAAATATTTTATACTACCAATGCACTTTAGTGCATTTTTGTAAGCAAAACCACCATCCCAATGCAATATTTACTTTATTTATTTATTTATATTTTTAAATAAAGATATAAAATTAAATATATGATGGGTCCCTAAGGCTTTTCTTTAAAGCTTCACCACTCTCACAAAATGAATGCCCATTTTTCATGTCATCCATCACGTATCGTGACCCGGGGCTTTCCCACTCCGGATATTCTAAGTTAAAAAGGTTGATTGAAGCGGGAAAGACACCCAATTCATTTTACTTGGTTTGATTTTCATTTCACTCACTCTCTCACCTCCATTTTTGGTAACAAACCATAAACATGAACAAGAAACCCACTCCCACCAAATCAAACAAAAGAACACGACGATCAAAATCAAAACCCGACCCATGTGTTATTGGGGACATAGAAGATATCATTCAATTTAAGGAACAAGAAGGAACTGAAATTAGGGATTCTTTGTTGAAATGGTATGATGTTAACAAAAGAGACCTTCCATGGAGAAAACCCAATAATCAAATTCACAATGAGATTGAGATTGAGATTGATGATGATAAAAAAGCATATGGTGTTTGGGTTTCAGAAATGATGCTTCAACAAACAAGGGTTCAAACTGTTATTAGTTATTTCAATAGGTGGATGGATAAATGGCCTTCTGTTCATCATCTTTCTCAAGCTTCTATTGAGGTCTACTTTCTTTCTTTATATTTTGTTGTTTTTATTATATCTTTTGGCTGTCCGGTGTTCTAAGGTCGGGGACATCAGGGACAGCGGGGCGAAGCGGGCGACCGTACTCAATTTTTCGGTGGTCCAAATGTTTTTAAAAAAAAAAATTTTGGGCTTTTTTCCGGCTCGCACTGGACCCATAAATCCTCACCCCGCCCCGGGGAGATGAATCATAAAAGCAGATGTATGTGGTTCAAATTTCGTCTTCATATTACTTTAACCATTGTTTTACGCTATCTAACCCTTCCATTTTGCCCGTGGGACCAGTCAACAAGGGACCGAGAGTCAGTTATCCTTCTTTTTTCTTATATTATTGTATCTTTTTGTTAATTTAAGGTTTGGTTTGTTTTAATAGGAGGTTAATGAGATGTGGGCAGGATTGGGTTATTACAGGAGGGCAAGGTTCTTATTGGAGGTCAGTTTAACTTTCTTGAATTTTTGGTATTTGATTATTAATTTACACAGAATTAGTTAGAAACCCTCCCGTCTATGGAGACAGAGGTCAAAGGTTCGATCTTCACTTCCTGCAAAAATGGCCAGAGATCCTCTGGAAACCGTTGTTTTTTTTATTTTTAAATTTCACAAATGTCACCTCAACTATTAAAGGTGTTGTATGTTCATAAAATAGTTTTCAAAATCAAATCTTTATCTAACAATTTGAATACATATGAAAGATCTGAACTTCTAAATTCTCTTACTTTGGTATGTTTATATTTTTGCAGTTTAATTAATCACATGGTTTTGATTATTTTATAAATTTGAGCTCTTATTGCCATATACTATCTGCCTTTCTACATTTATAGGCACACACATGCGCATATTTGCCTTTATCTTGTATATTTATACATGCATTATACACCTACACATGTTAACACTTGCATTCAGTCATTCACACATTTACACTAGCACACACTCTTGCCCGAGGTCTTTGTGGAAGTAGTCTCTTTACCCATGGATAGAGGTATGGCTGTCTACATCTCACCTCCTGCATATCGTGCCTTTGTCAAGATTGGGCATCATTGTTTTTGTGGTGTCGTGCACTTGGTAGTTTAAAGAATAAATTAGTGGTGTACATATACCCATACTATAAGGTAGTAAAAAGCCTTGTTAACCAAGTTTAGGATAATGTGTTGCACTAGTTCAGGCAGTAGAGCACCTACTAAGCCAAGTTCATGGTACTGATAATCATTTTACCATTTTGAAAATACGTATATATTTTAGGGAGCAAAAATGATTGTGGATGGAGGAGGTAGGTTTCCGAGATCAGTGAATGAACTTCGTAAGGTTAAAGGAATTGGAGAATACACAGCTGGTGCAATTGCCTCTATAGCGTTTAACGAGGTGTGTAGTTTCTGCACCCATGGATGGATGACAAAATATATACTGTTTAATCTCTTTTTTGGATCCTGTAATTACTGTAACACATATTTCTGATATAGGCAGTGCCTGTGGTTGATGGAAATGTTATTAGGGTTATTGCTAGATTGAAGACCATATCTGCGAATCCCAAAGACAAAATGACTATCAAGAACATATGGTGAGGCTTTCTAAGTTTGTAGATGATTATTCCATCTCATGAAAACTGTAATAATGTGACTACTTGTCATATATCTTTCAACTAAGACGAAATGCAGGACCAAAAATATTGTAACAAAATGGGAATTGTGACAAATTAGTACTTTTAATTTGAAAACTTTCCTGAACAAGAGAAATACCTGCAATATATATATTGATGAGGAGGATGTGATTTGACGTTATCCAACGTGATACACTAGCCCACTAATGTAGTATATTAACTTAAAGTCCTAACCCCATGGTGGAAGTATTAGCAGCTTAATTATATGCTGCTCAAACTTATCACTAATTTATCCATGATTGGCTGCTACAGTATCTTCTCTAACATTTGGTACAGGCGAAATTTCTGTAATGTTTGACGCTTAATGATATTCTCTCTATAGGAGACTAGCTGGGCAACTAGTTGACAATCATAGGCCTGGAGATTTCAATCAGGCTCTTATGGAACTCGGTGCTACATTATGTACCCCCTTAAGCCCCAGTTGTTCATCCTGCCCGGTGTCTGCTCAATGTAGTGCACTTGCCGAGTCTGAAAATAACCCATCAAAACTTGTTACTGATTATCCAACTAAAGTAGCAAAGGTGAAACAAAGGCGGGATTTTTCTGCTATTAGTGTTGTTGAAATCATAGAAGGTACTGTAAATACATCCGAGTCTGCAAGTAAGTTTCTGCTTGTCAAGAGACCTGAAGAAGGCTTACTTGCTGGACTTTGGGAGTTTCCATCAGTTTCTTTGGATGGAGAAGCTGATTTGGTTGCAAGGAGACGAGCTATTGATGCTTTCTTGAAGAATTCGTTTGGTTTGAAACTTAGTAAGTCGTCTAATATTGTTGCAAGAGAAGAAGTAGGTGAATATATCCATATCTTCACCCACATTCGCCTAAAGATGTATATCGAGCTATTGATTCTACGTTCACAAGGTATTTTATCATCCGTTTTCTCTATTAAAGTGTGTATTTTGTTGTTAGTATCTGGAATCATATACTTGATAGTTACTACAGGAATCGAAGAAAATGAACATGTAAAACCTTGGTGTACCAATTTGCTTGCACTTTTTGTTTCCATTATCAAGTTTGTTTTCAAATTTTGTCTGCACTAACTTCGGGTAATGTTTGGATATAGATCTGCAGAAAAAGGGCAAAGGACTCATGTCCTATAAATACGTTGATACCAAAACCCTTGCAAGTCTGGGATTATCAACTGGAGTAAGAAAGGTAAAAGTGCCATTTGAATTCTACAAGTACCCATTTACATTATACTCTTAAGCTGCTCATTTGGGCCCGTCTAGATACCCGATGTCAGTTTAGTTGTTACTTTTTTGGCAATAGATAAATGTTCGGATTCTGTGATTGCCAAGTGATGGAAAATGATGACTATGTTTTGTTTTTGATGCGTTTAAGTCAATTATATGCAGGCTTACAACATGGTCCAGAAATTTAAACAGACTAGATCAAGTCTCATCCCAAGTTAATCCAGACTTGATCACGGTAGGAACTATGGACAGTGCACCTTTTTTTGCGGCTCGATACAATTCCTAGTTGCACTTATTCTTGATGTTGTAATGTGTATTCGATAATTTTATTAGCCAATGGAACGATGTATATTTTTGTTACCTGATCAGACACATTCTCTTGCAAAATGAACTCGGAAGTCTGATACGGGTTTAATCAATCTCGAACACTCCTCACAAAAATTAGAGAAAATTCTACAAATTTGTTGAATCCCTTAAAAGGATGCGTTTCAAATTCATTCTTGTACCATTTCAGAATCCCAATTAACAAAGGATCATCATTGGAATCATCAGAAATGGTAGAAGAAAATACCAGAAAATGTTGTTAGAGGACGAGTTAACTCAAGTTGTCAAAAAAGGCGTAATTGAAAACACAACCTGATATTCATAGAACTAAAACGTCTACCGGAGAGCAAGAACAGCCCACTGTGTGGATCTCTAACGGAATGCCTTAAGTAATTCTCAAAGACTACAAAAACAAGATCGAATGAAGTGCTAATTGCAGATAAACAACTACAAAAAGAGCTTGTTTACGACATTCAAAAGTATGCACTATTAAAGGCAAAATCCAAAGCGGCAGAGGCTGTGGGTAAGGATGTAAACGGTAAACAGTATGCACATAAGTTCAAAAGTGAGTTCAGGCGTTGCTAGTGTATTAGCTGAAGTCACAGCTAGATCGGTCTTGAGGGATGTGAACAAGGGTGCAGGGACACTGTCCCTTAGTGCCATGAACGTGCCTATGCTCAAGTCGTCAACAGGGGTTGTGGCGAGGCACATAGTCAGGACGGCTGATGTACTGGAGTCTCTAAGGCGACAACAGCTTTTTGACCTAAATGATGATACAATTCATCAATACGAGTAATATCTTTAACTTGAACAAAATAATAACAATTCGCTGATAGCGATGCTGTTGTAGGAGTTAAGGTTCAGGCACGGATATGTGGTTAACAGAATACATCGTAATGATAGTAGTTATGTTCCGGTTGGTTGATTTGATAATTGAAACACTCGAATTCACAGGGAAATTGTGTCATCGGGAGTTGATGATCTGTGATGAGCAGTTGATCTCCGGATTGCATACTGATCAAAGGAGGATACTGATCATTCATATGATGATCAGCGGATGAAGAGGAGGACGTGGTTGTCGGTTTGGGATTCACAAGTAATGGTAAACCGTGAGACCATGGGATACCAAAATCATCATCATGCGAATCATGTGAAGCGCGCAGTAGTTGTAGTTGTCGTGGTCATGGGATTCTCTTGATCGCGTAGAAACATCAAATCTACACAATCATCATCATCATCATCATCGATATCAAACATATTCGGTTCGTGGCTAGAAACTACTTGTTCAATCTCAATATCATCATCAACCAGATACGGTAACTGGTTAATTGGATTCCTCTGCTTGAGACATTCAATTCTGTCCTTCAGTTTTCGAACCTTGCTATCCAAGGATCTAGCAAGATCGCGCAATTCTTGTACGGACATTCCATTATACGACTTTGAATCATCATCATCGTCGTCGTCATCTTCATCTGTCTTTTTTAGTATTCCACCACCCAACAAGTGTGTCACCTTGGTAGTCCTTTTTCGCTGACTCATATCTTTACTTCTGTAGCTTCTAATCAGTTCATCGAGCAGATCTTTTTCGTCTCTGGGCCACGTCTGAACGTTTGTTATTTGCGCGGACGATGACGATATGATTAATCCGACATTGACGTCGCAAAGTGTCGACAACTCGTAAGCCTTTTTCATGATGCTTTTACTTCTGATATCAAAACTTGATTTGCGCTTCTTGTCTGATTGTATCAATTCCAGTTTTGTTTTAACTCGACCCATAATTATTATAACGAAAATCGAATAATACCTAAACCGAAAAATAAAAGAATGCGAAAAGGCGTGATTTTTTTTTTAAAAAGGATTACCCTGGTTAGATTAAGGCGTGAATATTGGAGTGATCGATATGAATGGATGATGTTAAAATTATGTCGAGTTTGATCGGTTATTTATAGATGAAAAAATAAAGTCGATTTCGACATTTGGTTTGTTATTTATTATTATTATTATTATATATGTATATTGTTTGCGGTGAGTGCAAATAAATTTAAATGCTAACCATAAGATGTATAATACTTTTAATTTAGAACGTCCAAATTTGTCCTTTTAATAAGGATTTTTTTTGAAAGTTTGTTATCTAATTTGTAACATGTGCTTTTATCTTATCATTTAAGTTTGTTCTAGAAAAAAATGTCAATACCTAACTTTAATTAAAAATTAGTGAAACTTTAAATTTAAAAAAAAATAATAGTCGCCGATCATTTTTCTTACACAAACAAACTCCATATAAATGAATACATATACCCATTTACTATGTGATACTATATAAATTCTAACCAATTTATGTGTGTTGAAACAAATTATATCCAAATAACTCGACCTAACCTGAATGTGTTTGAGTTATTTGGGTTTCAGGTTTATTATTCGGTTAACCAAATCCATATAAGTTTAATTGGTTTGGGTTATGGGTGATACTTTTTTATTTGGGTTAACCCGAATAAGAATAAATGAATAACCCATACAAAAAATTTAATTTTTTTTATGTAATAATTGTAAAATATATTATATAGTCTACTCCATATTCTATTCATGTCTCTACCAAATGCAATTCCTGCTATGTTATTTTGTATTTTAAGGATTATGATAGACAAAAATCAAACATATTATTTTGCCTTCTGTTAATATTATACAAAATTAGTACTATATGATAATTATAATAGTTATAGTATATGTCTTGTATTAAAAAAAAATCAATAATAATAACTTGAAAAGCTTTTACTTAAATATTAATTATTTTTGAGTTATATATTGTCAAATTGTTTAATTAATAAAGTACTTTATATTATTTTAAATAGTTTGTAACTTATCTATTTTATTTATGATTATTTTTCAGTTAATATAACCACGTTTTAATGCATTAAATCAAGAACTAGATAATCAAAATTGTTGAAATACCTTTGATTATAAGCAATTTGTTAATCTTCAATTATACGAAATATCGTTTTCTATGTTTTTGAAATTGAAACTATATTGTTGTATAATTAACAAATTTTCTTTTTTAAGTATCATGTGCTTCAAACTCAACCACACCTCTTATTTGGGTTACTCAAAACCCGACTCAAACAACCTGGATCCAAATAACTCAAACACAAATAACTCGAATCTTATTCGGTTTTGGTTATGGGTTAACTTATTATTCCTCAAAAACCGAATAATCCGAACCGAATAGCCCGTAACCCAAATAACCCAACCAATCAACACCCCTAAACTAAATACACAACTTTACGACTTAAAAAAATTGTCATCAAGCAAGGTATAATATTTCTATATTATATTCATACCAAAGATATGTACACTAACAATACTACATTCCATTCAAGTTAATCATGACAACTATAAGTCTATAATGGCATAATCAAAGTTTAATTAATTCGCATAAAGTTCTACGATCTTGTAATAATTAATTATAGAATATATCTAAAAATATATTATTATTATTATTATTTGATTAATATATATTCATATGTTTAATATACCAAACAAATTATATATAAATACTATTTTACATGTAACCCGGGCAACGCATGGGTATCGTGCTAGTTATTATATGGAAACAAATACAATGAAAATATTGTAATCCCATAAACGGCTATATTTAAACTTGCGTGTGCCTTAAGAATTACCGTTAGAGATCGTTTATCGTCTTATATAAAATAATTATGACTTCTCAAAGGGAATTTACGAAGCATTGTCACGTCAGAATATCCCACTAAATACTTTGTTTTTCAAATAAATATTTTAAATTTTATAAAATTTCAAAACTTAAGTTAACAACAAATTTTAAAATATATCAATTATATTACTTCATTAATTCGTATTCATATAAATATTTTAACAAACTATTATTTTTAAATTATAAACTACTATTTTTAAATTATAGTAATATAATATATATATATATATATACTATAATTTTTTTTTTTTTTTTAAAGGTGTGGATCATTCGTCACAGCGGAGGGTCTAAGCTATATCGTCTTAACCGGTTTCACGTTAAAAAGTCCCCTCACCCTCAATACCTGATAGGAGGGGAAAAAAAACCCCTACAACAATTAATATAGGGAAAAACCTTTGCCCTCTAAGACTTGAACCCGGGTATACCCAAGCCAAGTCCTCATGGAGAGACTTCCTTTGCCACTTGGGCTATTAACCCATTGGCATATACTATAATCTATTAATCGAGAATACCAAGTTACGTCAAAATTCTAAAACTAGTACGCAATATTAAATTTAATTTAATATGTAATGAAACGTGTTTAATCCATACATAATTTAATAATTAAATAACAATGTTTGGACTACATGTAATGTTATGTTTCTGTATATACCCAAACATAAAATCTAGTATAATTTGATATAAAATAAAATGCATTTAGTAGAAGAATAAAAATGATGTCAAATGTGAAGCCATAATTTCCAACATAAAAAGAAGGAAATGTCATCAATTGGACGAGGGAAAAAAAAAAGATGTTTAAAGATGATAATTACACAGATAAAATACAGATTAAAACCCAAGAGCGCGGGTTTATCATGATTAAATTTTCAGCAAAACTAGAAAAGCCCCGTAATAGTTTTCCGTTTCAATGAACAAAAGAAAATCGACAAAAGAATGTCAAAATAAACAAAAATAGCACTTTTTTGAAGAGCCGAAACAGCCAAATTCAAAGCAACGGACAATTAACTACCGTTATTGCTCTAAAATCGGCCATTCGAGCTCCTAAAAAAGGATTTACATTACACACAAAAAAGGGGCAAAAAGAATTAGCAGTCTGTAACCATCATTCACATAGAATGAATGATATGCCACAATCATACTCTACAACAAATAATTTCCCACCTTCAACACGTATTCATCCCTTGGTAGCTTGACACTAATATACAGCAACAGAAAAACAGCTTACCCTTGAAGCTCATATGATTGTTTTGTTTGACGGAATGCAAGGGAAGTTAAGGTTGATGTATATATTGGGGACATCCTGTGCATATCTTTCTCCACAAATATATTTATCTTCGCACATGTGTGGCTTCAAAACCATAAATCATCGTACCACTTAAAAGAGCTCCTCCGAATTGAACTTGTTCCATGCTTCCTATTAATAAAACTCAAAATTAGGAACAAGCCTAATACACTAAATCGGTGATAAAAACCAATCACAGTTTATAGAAAATGTTTTAAAATTAGTGACATCCCAAAAAAGGAAACCCTTCAAAATCAATTGTAATAACAATGGGAGACTAGGTTAGTTAAATTATATCATATATTATATATATTTTTAAAAAGGGATAATATCACAAATTCATGGAAGAACTAGGCAAGCACAATCTCTTCTACCGGTAGAAACAGAAAATGTGTGAGTCGAGCGGAGACAGTTTGGGTAACAGGTCAAAATGGTTTTTAAGTATTTTGACGGGGTAACAAAGAACATCTTTACCCAAATATTGTTTAATCCTTGAAGTTTCAACTTTTTGGCGTTTTAACCCTCTAAATTTTTTTCACATGATTTAATCCTTTAAGTTTGTGTTGACTTACTTTTCAACCCTCTAAGGGATAAAATTCCAAACATTTGAAAGTTAAAGAATTTAACTAGATAAATTAAAAGGGCAAAACCATTGCAACAAAAGAAGTTTAAGGGTTAAAATGTTTTTAAGTAGAAAAATCAAACCATTAGTTAGGATTAAACAATAAGAGAGCACAAACTTAGAGGATTAAAATATGAGAACAAATCTTTCAGGGATAAAACGTCATTAAAACTTTAAGGATTAAAACACTATTAAGATTTAAGTATTAACCCTTTCATAAATAAGTGTCGAATACGGTTCTAAAAAAATGATAACCTGATACTTTGAATAAAAGGATTTAGCAGAGTTATATAGTTTCATGTGTTACAAATACACTAGGTGATCCTCGAACCGTTTACTTTTAGCTAGTTTGTTTATTTTACTTTCAGAACAAATATAACAAGAATTGACCTGTTCATAAGTAAACTGGTTAAAAGTGCCACCACTAGACTAGATCTACATGTTGGACGATACCAAAGGGTTTAAATCATGAGCTACTTTTAAATAAATATATATTGACTCGACTATTACTAGCTAAAACAAGCAAACGGTGAATAAAACAGAACTCTATATTTTAAAGTATGGAATATATCTTTCTATAACATTTATAAACAATAAGATCTACATGAACTTTGAAAGGCATGAGGCATACAATGACAATATAACAACTCTTGGACTACAATTGTTGACTGTGAAAGTCAATGTTTTTCTGATCAACGTATGGGACATGTAGTATATTCGACTTTCAGCATCAGAATAATAATTACTGACACAAAGATGTCGAATGGTTAATTGCTTGAACGATCTTGAGATATGAAAAGGTATTACACCTACGTACCTTAAGTAGGTCAAAGACTTTTTCAGCAACATATTTCTGTTGAAGATTAGCTCCTTTTTGTTGCACCTTGTCAGGATGGATGCACAAAGTTGCCTTTCTATAAGCTTTCTTGACCATCGCACCAGTTATCAAATCGGTCAACGAAACAGGCTGCCAACCGCATCCAGGCCATAAAACCTAATAATCATTCAATAGAAGAATGAGCATAGATGGAAAAAGGAGACACAGCAAGCAGCTGTTTTACTAGCAAATAGGCTGTGAAGCTTGTTTCAGAGCACCAGATGCCATGAACCATGCACAAAGTCTTTGAAATATTGAATCATACACAATATAAGACATTAACAAAGAGATGCCAAGACATACATATTGTAATGTTGATAGCAGTGCACGCAAATTCCCTTCTTTCCCTGCAGCCCATCGCTTGATCTCAATATCTAGAGTTTCACCAATCCTCTGAGATGAATAAAAATAGATGTAAGAAAACATGAGAAATGGTTACTAAAAACATAATGTAAATCCTCAAAACTCAAGAAATGCATATATAATATATATAAGGCAAATATTGCTTAAGTATTTACAATGCACACAAAAATGAGATGACTGAATGATACTCACATTCCTTTCTTCCTGTTCCCTCTGAGATTGGAGATCACGATTATTCTTTTCTGCCAGCGCTTTAGCCTATGCATGAAAGTCTCAATTATCAGAGCTTAAAGACATGTATCCCGTAGTCATGTCACTTCAAATTATATCTTACATAACCATACATGGAAATTAATTTATTTATGAAACACTCTAGAATACATACCGCACGCTCCTGAGTGCGTTGTTGTCTTTCCAGCCTAGCTCTTCGCCTTTCTTCCGTTTCACCTTCAACATCTTGGAACTCTGGAGCAGATGAAGGGGCACCTTTTAAAGGGAAAAAAATAATTAGTGTATAGTAAATCTAAAAGAATAAGTAAAGGCAGAGACATGGTCGGTCAGTTTAGGTTAATAGACACAATGGGTCCAAGTCAAAATGGGTAACTTTTTGGTGTGGAGCAGGTTGGGTTAACCAGAAATACACTGTATTCAAAAACAAATATTCTTCTTTAAATAATTAAATACATCAGATATGAGTACGAGAGTTTATACTATTTCAATAATAATCTTTAATTATTAGACAAAAAGATTTATCAGAGCTTAAAAATTTACCAAATATTGAGCTAAGGTCGTCAACAATATTGGTGGTGGAAGATGCTTTCCTTATATTAGAGGATACTCCGGTAGTTGAAGTCCTCTGAGACCCTTCCTGTCCTCGTCTGTTTTGCGATAGTGGATCAGATGCAGGGTCCTGCATTGCAGATAAAAAATGTTAAACGTTAGGAACTTACAGATTACATCCAGAATACTTACGGTATATGATACACCATTTTGCTACTCACAGAAGAAGCTGCCCTTGGTCTAGGTGCACTGCTTGCTCGGGAACTGAAGAATGATTCGAGGTCATTATCATTCTTTTGTTGGTTCATCCGGGCAGCAGCAGCAGCCCTATCTCGAGCATCTGCAGCAGCTCTCTCTCTAGCTTCAGCATTAACCCTATCAACAGCAACACGTTCAGCTCTACGCCTTGCATCTGCCTCGGCTCGTGCAACAGCAGCTTTTTCCCGTGCTGCTTTCTCCCTAGCTTCCGCCGCGGTCCTTTCACTGGCTTCCGATGAAGCCCGTTCTCTGGCTTCTGCAGCAGCCCGTTCTGCTCTTTCCTTTGCATCAATAGCTGCTCTCTCACGGGCCTCAGCTTGTGCTCTCTGAACTGCAGCTCTCTCAGCCTTTAACCGAGCTTCGGCAGATGCTTTTTCACGAGCCTCAGACGCTGCTCTTTCCCGAGCTTCCCGTGTAGCCCTCTCTACAGCTTGTCTACCTTTTTCCCTTTCAAGTCTACTTTTTTCTCTCTCTTGTTCTTCCTTCTCTCTCTGTTGGCGATCATGTTCTTCCATTGACGTTTCATCTCTCTGTACTCTCACAGATTCTTTATTTCTAGAAGCCTTGGCATGTTCTCTTTCCCGTACTTCCTTTGCATGCCTAAATTTAGCCTCAGCCCTGTCCATAGCATCCTTCATTGCAGCAGCAGCCGAGTTTGAATCAACCTCATCACCCATAGCAAAATTCTCAAAGTCGTCTAAAGGACTCTTGGCTGCATGTTGGAATGGGTTAGAACTTTGAGGATATTTAGCAGATTTTGGTGAAGCAGAGTAATCATTCCCGAAGGTTCTGGTATTTGAAGCAAAATAACCTCCTCCAGACTTTGAAGCATGCCTTGGTATTGGAGGAGGAGGTCTTGATGGTGGTGGAGCTTTGGTAGGTTGTGTGAACAGAGGTATCTCTGACACAGTAAGCCATATATCTTCAGCTGGCTGAACATGCTCTTCCGATGGGGGAGACACGTCTGCTTGAGAATTTGACTCGGTATATGAAGGTGGAGAAGAAGCTCGATCAACAGATCTATGAGAACTTTTTGAAACAGGTGGCATGTCAAACACAGGTGGCTGAGATTCTGGAAATTCTTCTACTGGCACCTTCGGTAATTGGGTCTCAGGATATCTATAAGATGATTTCTCTGTCGGCTCTCTACGGGTAGAACTTCTTAAACTGCCCATGCGTGATCCATCTTTAGAAGGGCTCTGCTCTTTCTTTTTATTATTAGTCTCATTTGAGAATGCAGGTGATGGCTTACCAAATCCATGAAGGGGATCTATATCATCAAAGATACCTGTACTTACTGATGACCCTCCGGTTTTTGTGCTACGAGATTTACTAACCTTGGGAATTGTTTCCAGTGGGTCAATGAAAACACCCGGAGATGAAGTGACAGGGGTTGATGTAGACTCTAGAACCACAAATGGATCATCCATTGCATTAGAAGTTTTCTTTGTATTGCTAGTTGATATTGGCACCGACTCTGAATTAGATCTGTGAAAAAAGAAAGCTATTATGGTGAAGCAATGTACGTAAATTTCAACAGTATAAAGCCGACCATAATTTTAAAAAATGTACTCACAGAAAGCAGAAGTAATTGTGAAAAAACAACCTATACAGAAACTAATAAGAGCGAGGGAAATTCCCAAAATCGCATCCTTGATATAATACTTGCAGTTAAAATTCGTGAAAGTTACAGCACAATATTAGAAGTATAGCAGGTGTAAGCCACATCAAGATGTACAGATATAAGACTATAAGAAAACGCTAACATGCTCAAAATGGATAATATTCTTACATGGAAAGACGATGAGAAGTCTGTAAATCTTCCTAATCTAAATACTCACAATTTTAAATGAATTTCGTGCCAATCCATTCATTCAATAAAAATGTCTTGCCAACTTAATGGTCCTTCAGCTAGAACACAGAGTGTTTGAGCATATACCTCCTCTAGGAGGCCAGCCACTAAACCAGCCGCATCCAAAAATGAAATCAGAGCAGTAGCAAAAGGCATACACGGTCATTTCTTAAATCTCACACTAAGGACCATTTGAGAGAGTATCTAAAGAGGCTTGGCTCAAGGAGATGGATTGCTCTAAGCATGCCTTGACGTATCCTATGACTGGATACATTTGAGAAGATGAACTAGCTCAAAAGCCAATCACAATTCTCCTTTGCAACAAGGGCATATGCAATATACATCTTAAGTGTGCCTTTTAAAATTTTTATACAAGATAGTCCAGAATACAACAATAAATCCCATGCAAGAGAAAAGCAATCCGAGGCATCGTGCCCGAGTCTAACATCTAGAAATGCAACAACCAATCTTTAAGCCCGCTATAGTCATCAACTCCTAGCTTGCAATTGGATCTTGTATACCTGAAAAGATACTCAAAAATGTCAACGTTAGGTTGGTGAGTTCGTAAGTTTAGTTCATAAAGATCAAGATTTGCCGAGATGTAGATTCATAGTGGTATATATATGTAGATTGTTCATGCTCCCAAAATATGTCTATAAAATCGATGTTTATACATTGTTATATATATATATATATATATATATATATATATTTAACGTTTGAAATGAATCGAAAAGTTAAATAAAGTGAGTATGTAGTAAACGAGCCAAGAAAAAGGTTTACTAAATGTGTTTCCACAATGTATCAAATGTTTACTCATATATTTACGTTTGTGGCCTTACGGTTCTACAACCTGCCTTGCATCCAATTGTATCCAAATGTATCACGATATGTGGCCTTACGATTCAACAACCTACCTTGCATCCAATTGTATCCAAATGTTTCACGATATACCGACTACTCACACCCGCACCCACGCTGTAAGTGAAATCTAGAGAAGGGGGGGGGGGGGATATATTTTACCGATTTTTAACTTCTTTTTGTTAAGTTTAATCTTGAAAAAAGGTTTGAAGATATAAGTTTGTGCAAATGGGCATTTATATACTAAT